>CAUYQG010135361.1:0-35299 GCA_963574415.1 Tarsius wallacei
CGAGAAACCCACAGCCAGCATACTCCTAAATGGACAAAAACTGGAACCATTTCCCCTGAAAACAGGAACAAGACAAGCCTGCCCCCTCTCACCCCTTCTGTTCAATACAGTATTGGAAGTCCTGGCTAGAGCAATCAGAGAAGAGAAGGTAATCAGGGATATCCAAATAGGTATAGAGGAAGTCAAGTTATCTCTCTTTGCAGATGACATGATTGTATATCTTAAAAATCCAAGAGAATCTGTCAAAAATCTCCTTACACTGATAAAGGACTTTGGCAAAGTCTCAAGTTATAAAATAAATGTGCAAAAGACAATCGCATTTCTTTACTCCACTAATAAACAAACAGAAACCCAAATAAAAAGCACAATTCCATTCACAATAGCCACACAAAAAAATGAAATACCTTGGCATCTTCCTAACCAGGGATATGAAAGAACTTTACAAAGAAAACTACATAACACTACTCAAAGAAATCAAAGGGGATACAAACAAATGGAAAAATATTCCATGCTCATGGATTGTAAGAAACATTGTGAAGATGTCCATTCTACCTAAGGCAATCTACAGATTCAACACAATACCCATCAAATTACCAGCAACATTCTTCTCAGACCTAGAAAAAACAACACAGGAATTCATATGGAAACACAAACGACCAAGAATAACTAGAACAATGCTCAGCAAAAAAAACAGGCAAAGATTTTTATGACTAAGACTTCAAACGCACAGGCAACAAAAACAAAAATAGACAAATTGAGCTACATTAGATTTAAAAGTTTTGAAACAACCAGTGGAGTGCAGACAACCTGTAGAATGGGAGAAAACATCTGTAAACTATTCATCTTACAGGGAACTTATTTCCTTAATATATAAGGAACTCAAACAAATCTACAGAGAAAAAAAAGAAAACAACAACAAAACCACACAAATAATCCCATTTTAAAAATGGGCAAATGGCCTGCATAGGCATTTTTCAAAAGAAGATATACAAATGGCCAACAGTTATATAAAAAAATGGTGAACATCACTGATCATCAGAGAAATGCAAATCAAAGCCACAATGAGATATCATCTCACCCCACTTAAAATGACTATTTTCTAAAAGACAAAACAATGACAAATGCTAGCTAAGACGCAAAGGGGAATTCTCATACACTGTCGATAGGAATGTAAATAAGTGCAGCCATTATGGAAAACAGTATGGAGGTTACTCAAAAACTTTAAAAAGAACTACAATTCCACTATGGGGTGTTCATTTAATAGAAAGGAAATCAGTATATCAAAGGGATACTCTCACCCCCATGTTTATTGTAGCACTATTCACAATAGCCAATATATGTAATCAATCTAAGTATCCATAAATGGATAAATGGATAAAGAAAATGCGGTATATACAAAATGGAATACTATTCAGCCATAAAAAAAAAATGAAATCCTGTCATTTGCAACAGCATGAATGGAACTGGAGGTCATTATGTTAAGTGAAATAAGCCAGGCACAGAAAACAAAAATGCCTATTCTCATTCCTCTGTGAGAGCTAAGATAGTTGATCTCTTGGAGGTGGAGAGTAGAATGATAGTTACCAGCGGCTGGGAAGAGGTGGGATGTGGGATGAAGAGAGGTTGGTTAATGGGTACAAACATGTGGTTAGATAGAAGGAATAAGTTCCAGTGTCCAATAGCACAGTAGAGTGACTATAGTTAACAATAATATATTGCATATTTCAAAACAGCTAAAAGAAGATTTGAAATATTCCAAACATAAAAAAATAATAATTGGTCAAGGATATGGATATGCTAAATGCCCTGATATGATCATTACACATTGTATGCATATATTAAAATATCACTAGGACTCCATAAATATGTATAACTATTATGTATCAATAAAAAATAGAAACTTATAACTACAAACACAATTCAGTTTTCATATGGATTATAAGCTGAACATAATATAGAAAATATTAGCTGATATTATGAATTATAGAAATTTATCTAAAAATTTAAGACTAATGAAGTGTGTGTTTTAGCATGAGGTAATAAGAGAGAGGCTCTGTAATGTCCACCAAAGAGTACTGGTTATGGAGTTATAATATTCAATTTTCAGTCACTTACCTCACCCATGTGGCCTTACCGTGCAGTGAGTCATTTATCCTAACTTCCTCTCTAGATAAATGAGGACAATGACAAAATCTGCCTTTATCCCTCTCAATGTTCTTTTTTTTTTTTTTTGAGTTGGGAATCTCACTCTTTTGCCCAGGATAGAGTGCAGCAGTGGCATGCTCATGGCTCACCACATCTTCCACTTCCTGGGCTTAGGTGATCCTTCTGCCTCAGCCTCCAGAATAGCTGGGACTACAAGTGTACACCACCACACCAGGCTAATTGTTTTTTTTTTTTTTTTTGCAGTTATGAGGTCTGGCTATGTTGCTCAGGGTGTTCTTAAACCCCTGGGTTCAAGTAATCCACCCTCCTCAGCTTTCCAAATCGTTGGGGTAATGGGCATGAGTCACTGTGCCTGGCCTCTCCCAATGTTATTGTGAAAATCATATAAGATATTTTATGCAAAATGATATAACTCCATACAATCAATTATTTGTATTTTTGCCATCATCATCTCATTCAAATATGAAGTACGTTTGTAGTATTTGAATGGAAGTATGTTGACTTTTTGAATGAATATCAAGATACAAGTGACAACAATCAATCCTGTTAACCTGTTGTTAGATTTTAGGCAGTTCTGAATTTAAGATTATCAAAAGACAATGCAGAATTTAAAAACCTGGGCACTTAGCAATACACTATTTGTTTTAGATATTTATTTTACTTTGCTAAACTTTTACAGTCTCCTTTCTGTCTTTATTGTCTAACTTCTAAGCTCGTGTATTAGTAATTTGAAGTGCTGCGTTTATTCTTGACAACATTTATAAGGGGTAAAGGATGAAAAGCACAATTCTTATTGCATGCCCATCTTTTCTTGTGGCACTTCCAACATTTCCAAATTACAATTCAGAGATAAAATAGAGATTAGTTCAGGTAGCATAGATCTGTCAACTGCCTAAAAGCAGGTGCAATAACTTAAGCATCCACTTAACTTTAGTTAGTTTAGTTAAGTGGAGGCTTGAAAATATAAAATTATTTGGCAACGGATTTGCTAAACCAATCCACTTTTCAGAGTAGCCATTTTAAGGGGAGTGGATTTCAGGAACACCATATTTATTTTTCTAAGCAAGATTCTAAATTAATCACACAATTATAAGACACTTTATTAATCCATAGTCATAGATTATTGTTATGTTAGTTGCTATTGTGGTTCAATCTTCAAAAATAAATAGTATACAACCACATATTATTTTAACCTTGACATGTGATACAGCTTGAATATTTGTCCCGCCAAATCTCATGCAGAAATTTTTTCTCCATCGTTGAAGGGGGGGCCTGGAAGCTGTTGGGCCAAACTTTCTTGAACAGCTTGGTGCTGTCTGCTAGGTAATACGCGAGTTCTTGCTCAATTGGTTCACTCAAGAGCTGTTTGTTTAAAAGAGTGGTGCCTCCCTTTTTCTCTTCCTTCCTTTCTCTCTTGCCTTGTGACATCTACTCCCCTTCCACTTTTGCCATGATTGAAAGTTTCCTGAGGCCTTCACCAGAAGCAGATGTTGGTGCCATGTTTCTTGTACAGCCACAGAACCATGAGCCACATAAACCTATTTTGTTTATAAATTATCCATCCTCAGATATTTTCTTTAGAGCAATGCAAAATGAAGCAAAACAGCATATAATTTTGACTCTGAAATGTTCTGAGTAAATGCTCCTCAGCAGATATGCATAACATTTTTAAAAAAATCATTGCCCTAAAGAAAAAGTAAGTCCAACCACAGCTTCCGAATTGAATCTAATTTGAATTTGGTAGCATTTTCCTTTCTACAATAATAAAGATGGAATCAGTTACTGCTTTCTCCTGCAATGAAAATTTTTTATGAATAGTTTAACATATATCTTCAGGATGTAAGATCAATGTTGCCCAAGGCCTGCAAAATATAAGCAAAACTGTTTTTGTTTCATAAATAATTATGCTTGCATATCATTTCCATTGTATTTTATTTTATTTGTTACCTATAGATTTTTAAATCATGAATGACATAAAACAATATTCCTAGATGAGAAATCTTTCTCTCTCTCACTAATGCTTTGCCACATTCCCACGTTTCTCTGAATGTTATATTGCCTGTTGGTATTGGTTTTGAGTGATACAATAATAACAGTGTTATTCCTGATTGTAATTCATTTAGCTTGCATATAAAATCTTGCTGTATTTGAATGTATACAAAGAATACTAATCATTGTGCTGTATGTCTCTAATCTGTATCATAAAGAAGCATCTTTATTTGCATATGCATTATTTTTAATAATATTTGCATAAAGAGAAAGTCAGACATTTTAATTGCTAGTAATCTTTTTACAATTTATAAGGTTGTATACTTGAGGATTTTTTTTTCTTTCATTTTTTTTTTCTTGTCAGGTTAAGTATCCTCTCTTTATGCCCAACTTAGAGGTTGTATCAATAATAGCGAATATTCAAGAGGGCAAAATAGTGAGAGAACCTCAATTTAAAAATTGTCAATGTTGATTGATAAACTGTCAGCTTAGAAACACACTCAAAACTATTCTCAATCTAGAGAGGTAAAAACTGAATTATTTACATATTTAGCTACACTATCCTTTTCTTCATTCCCAAATCATAAAAAGTAAATTATCAAAGATCCAGTGTTTAATACAAAGGCACAAAATCTTTCAAATTTTGTTTGACAAAGAGCTGGAACAAAGTTTAAAAAACAAAAAAAATTATAAAACAAAGATTAAATTTTCTAAAAAATGTTGTGAAGCAACAAGTTTTTGTGTTGTGTCCCTCTCCAATTCTCCTACAGCTAACTTTATTCTAAAATATGAAATTACTTTTTGTCTATGAAAAACGACATGAAGCCTCTGGGTTCTGAGGCAAGAAACAGACTCAATCTGATATCTGTAATTGAGTTTTATTAGGGCTCTCAACTATAGTTATCTATCTCTACCTCAGTGACAACTTTTCAGTATTTCTACTAAAAATCCACTTGCTACTTGATTTTTCTCCTAGAGCACACTAAGTCTCTAAAGAGCATATCCTATTCCTCATCCCATCTTCTTTGATCTAACCAATGCATTTCCGTAAACACTCACCTTTCTCTATTTTGATAACTATTTTTAGCCAAGTTTCCTTGATTGTTAGCAATGCCGTTTAAATATATTATAAGTTTGCAGTTTAGTAGGATATGGGCTTTAACAAGATAAAGTAGAATTAAAGGAACTATTTAGTAACTCAGCCTACTAACACATAGAATCTATAGAGTTTGTTATTCTTTTGTTTTCATAATAATTTAAAAAATTGGATCACTTTCAACTCCATCTTGGTGAGTTTCTCATATGTTTGTGAACATATTTCAGAATTGTAGAAGCACTGAGGTTTTTATTTTATATTGCAAGAAATCATCCTCACAGCAGCTGTGCTCTGAAGCACCAAAGCTAATATTTATTTGCGAGATGTTTTACATTATCTCATATGCATGAGAAGGTAAGTTTAATAAAATTGTTATCCTCATTTTGCCCATTAACAAACTAAGAATTAAGGTGGTTAAATATGAACATTTACCATAATTCAATAAGAAAGGGATTGGCAGTAGTGGGACACTGCCAGAGGAAGCAACGGGAACACATTACATAAATAAGGATACCTGATCTCAAACTAGGCAAAGTGGAAACCAAAGGGAGACCCAAACTTTACCTGTATGACCACACATCTTCATAACAAAAAAAATATATTTTTTAAAAAGATGGTCAAATAACTTCCCCAAGGTAAGATACATGGTAAGTCAGAAGCCCTAGCAGCCCAAATAGACTGTGAATCTCATGTACTTCACAGTCATCTCTTTCCTCAGTTGAGGTGCCATTTGGGCCCACCCTATATGGAATAGAATAATAATAATAGCATGCACATATTTTCTTATTTAATCCTGTTAACTCTGTGAAACAAGTAGGAAAAATACACTTAGTCCCTTTTTGCTTATCAGAAAATTTGTTTAGAAAGGTAAAAACAAACGACCCCAGTCCACAAATTTAGTTTATAGCCCAGTCTCAGACAGAACCCATGTCTCCTAAGATGAAATTCAGAGTGTTTTTCATAGTCATTCTGTGAACTTATCACTATTTCAATGCACTGCATTTGACATGATGTATATTTTCAAAGCAATTTTAAATAGTGATAACTGTGTTCTCAAATAATAAACCAAAAAAGCCTCAAATTTTGAAGAATGCTTCAAAAGTTCTTCATACATTAAAGACACAAAAAATAGCTTATTGTACTCACAAACATACACTCACTACTTGTGACTTTTACTGATTTTAATCTTTTTCTTCAAATTTAACATTTAAAATGGATGGAAAGAGGCAACATACTTACAGTGTTTTATGTAAGATTTGCATTGAATATTATCTACATAAAATGTTTTTCTTCTGAAAAGTATCATTGAAAGTTTCTGAAGTAGAGCATTCATTTTGTTTCTATTCAAATACACTCACACAAAAAGCCACCTACTATCTAGGGATTTATTCCAAAGCTTCCCCTAATGGGTGGAAGTCAGTACTTACTTTGGAACTCATTAATCACTATTTCAAAAGACTTATTTTGTACTAAATCTTAGGTAAGCATGTGGTGATATCCGAAGTATAGAGAACTAAATGAAAAATATATTTTCTCATAAATTATCTTTTGAGACTGATAGTCAAGATTGAAGACAGTGTTTTGCATTTGTCATTCTATTTAACTTTCTAGATATATGCCATTATTAGCATGTTTCTAATGCCATACAGGTCAGGCCATTTAAAAAAAATTTTCCTTATGATTACCGAAGAACGTGCCACAATTACAAAGAATATGCCACATCCAGTTAAATGTGGGGAAAGAGAATTGAAGTTGTTACTCTGAATTTCAGGACAATTATTTTTTCAGAATATATTTTAAAATGACAAAACCAACACTAGGTATTAACTATTTAGTTAAATCCACTTTGAAATTACTAACTTTTCCAAATTTCAGGTGCTCTTTAATCACAAATAAGGTGGTTATATAATTTATTGTCCAAACCAGAACAACACTGAGAGTAAAAAGAGGCACTTTTGAATATTTTTGCCAAGATAGGCTAACAGGATATGTTCACCCTGATAGTAAGGGGCAGCAACAACATTTCTTTCTGTTTGTTTCCTAGAAATAATTGCCTGCCTTCAGGTCATCATGTGCTTATTTATAAAGACCCATGGTAATATTACTTGGGACCAGTTCTGTTTGACTTTCTCCCTTTCATTTTCTTTGTTGAGATGTAATTGTATAGTTCACATTGCCAAATACAATAGAGTGAGATAATTTGGGAGGGGATAATAAACAAATTGAGCTGAATTTTGAACCAGTATACTTTAAAATACTTTCTATTTGACTTGCAATTAACTTACTTGCTGTAAGTTGAGGAAGAAAGGAATTTAAAATGCCTATGACTTTCACATATGATGGCTACCAGAAATATTATATTGCAATAGCCCGTAATTGCCTATACCTCTTCCTTTCATTAAGCATGAAGAAAACTGTAAGAAATAAAAAACACTCCCAGGTAGCTCAAGACCACTGGCTTCTCTTTCCATCATAAATAGTAGGAAGTATACAAATATCAAAATCTGATGAAAATGTAAAAACAAATTCATTTTTCTAAATATGATATAGCAACTATGTTGAAGTGTGACATACTGGCAAGTGTTCTTAATGGGAAGGATTAGATATGTTTATTTATTCTATTTGTGAGGGGTAAAAACACACAATTAAGCACAAATGCATGCAGATCTTGCAACCAATGTCCTATGCATCTGCCATGACTACTTATCATTGCAGTGTTGAATGGATGTATTCACTCAACAAATATGTTTCAAGTACCTCCTGTGCTCCAGAAGTACAAGCTCCCTGTCAGAAGGGGATTTCAGATCTTATATTAATAATCAACCAAAAAGCAATCACCAAATTGTGAAACTGTGTGAAACAATGAAGAATGAAGAGGTGGCATTGACTTAAACCATATGATCAAGATAAAGAGTAAAAAGTCAGAGGGAGGGGTCAGGGGGACAACATGGACAGAGGTCTTGAACCAGAAAGAGCTTGGAGACTAGTACGACTCTTTGCACTACAATATGTAATGTGTAATATGAAGAAGCCCAAACTTTTGTTGTTTTCATTGATAAGAAAGATTTTTTTGCAAGATCCTAGGCAATTGGAATAGAGAATTTGAAATGTGTGATTTCTAGGAATACTTAAAAGTATTCTGCTGACTCTTGCTCCTAAATGACTGTGATATCTTTATATTCTTTTTTGTGATGTTCCACTGAACCTGTGAAGATTCATTGCTGGGCAGAGGATTTTTAACAGCAATTCTCAGGAAAGAAAAAGTCCTGGTAGGGAGGTAGAACAACAGAGTAGCATTTCCTTTTATTGTGATTGCATTTGCCTCTTGACACTAATTCAAAAATGTATGGATTCAGAGAATACATTTGCAGAGATTTTAGATATATCAATGGAATGTAAAATATTGTTTGAAGTAACACTCCACCTAACCCCTTAGAAAGTTTACCATTTAGAGTTCAATGAAGGTATCAAAGTTTAGGGGGAGGGGGTAATTTGTATGTTCACAGTAATCACAGTAATGTCATCTAATATTTACCTTTACTATATGCTAAATTATTTGAAAATATTTTTTATTTTTTCATTTTATTTTAAAGATGTGGGGTACAATTCAGGACTAAGTATACAAGTGGTCATTGTACAGGTAAAGTTATTTTTAAAGCCATTATTCATTTAAAAAAATAAATCAGAAATCTCAGAGAGCAGGCTTAAACTGCCTAAATATTTAACTCTGACATGATTATCTGGAATGCCAATAGGGGGTTCCCCAAGTTCAATAATAATGAGGGTCAAAGGGGCAACAGATGGGTGTGCCAAAGATGCCACTATGAACTGAATTGTATATATCCAAAATTCATATGCTGAAACCCTATACCCTAGTGAGACAGTATTTGGAGATGAGGTCTTTATGGTTAAATAAAGTCATGAGGATGGATTAGTGCCCTTATAGGAAGAGACTCCAGAAGGTTCTCTGTCTCTCTGTCTCTCTCTCTCTCTCTCTCTCTCTCTCTCTCTCTCTCTCTCTCTCTTAGTCTTATTCTTCTTATGCTTCTTCAGTTATGATCTTTGGGCAACTTGCATAAAATCTACCTCAGATGTATGTTAAAATGCAGAATGCTGAGGCAAAATAGACCTACTCAATAAGAATCATTGGACGTGGGCAACCAGAGCTTACACAGCAGGGTTTCCTTGTGTCCCTGTTAAGCTGGGTTGTAAACATGCAAGAAGTAGGTTATATGCTAGATGCCTCAAAAGAATTTGTTGAAGTGTGAGTAAAGATGCCATTTAAATTCTATCATTTATGACAAGAAGGCAGGTGGAACAAATCCACCATGAAAGGATGGGGAAGATCAAAGATTCTAGGAACCCATTTGAACCACAAAAGAGAATTTGGAGTGGAGTGAAAATCCAATAAAATCTCCAAAGGCAAATATTTTTTTTTGTGACAGTTAGAGTTAGATTACCTTTCTAGTGGTAAAAGTTGAGAATAAAAGAGGCATCCATGTTTGAATTTACTTTTTTTCTTCCTCCCTCCCTTCCTTCCTTTTGAGTCAGGGTCTCACTCTGCCACCAAGGCTGTAGTGCAATGACACAATCACAGTTCACTGTAGTTTCCAACTCCTGGGATCAAGCAGTCTTCCAGCCTAAGCCTCTGGAGTAACTGTGACTGCAGACTCACACTACCATGCCCAGCTAATTTTTTTATTTTATTTTTTGTAGAAACACAGTCTGGCTATATTGCTCAGGCTGGTCTTGAACTCCTGGACTCAAGCAGTCCTCCAGCCTTGGCCTCCCAAAGTGCTGGGATTACAGACACCAGCCACTGCACTCAGCCTGAATTTATTCTTAATGCCCATGTTAGATAAAGATTGAGTTTGATAAAGCTCTGACTACCTCTAGTAGAGAGTACTTCTATATCTACTGAATTTTTTTAATCAATATATTAGTCAGTGTTTTTATTGCCACATTTTCACACTGTTGGTGTAGTGAAACAAGCACTATACTGAGGATAAAAAATTCTAAAATTTTATTTTAGCTCTAGCACAATCTACATGTTCAAGATTAAGTTCATTAAAATTCTCTAAATGCCAGTTTTCTGTAGTTATACTTGATATTGATGGTCCCTACACACTATAAAATTAGATGACCCTATGATCACATCATCTGTTTGTTCCCAAATGTTGATTGTTCAGTCTGGAAGTTACAGAAGACCTCAAAGGTAATTCTTAGTTGAAACAGACCAAGTGATGCCCCATTTCCTTGGAAAGTCTTCTAAGTTTTTGAAGAGAAATAAATATTCATTTGAATCATGTTTAGATGACTATATTCTTGGCCCTCCAAATCTGCAAGTTTCATATCTGTGAATTCAACTAATATGGATCAAAAATACTTTCCAAAAAACCCCAATAAAATAAAAATACAACAATAAAAAATAATACAAATGAAGAAATACAATGAAACTATTTGCATAGCATCTATACCATATTAGATATTATGAGTAATGTACAGATGGCTTAAAGTATACGGGAAGATGTTCATAGGTTTTATGCAAATACTACACTAGTTTATATAGGGGACTTAAGCATCCTTGAAATTTTGGTGTCTGGGGAGATCTGGAAACTAATCTCCTCCAGATACCAAGGGACAATTGTAAAGTTTTAGGTTGTTTTTTTGTTTTTTATTCCTTTGCATGCATTCTGAATGGAGCCACAGACATGACAGAAGGCAGAGTGTGGAGTTGATTATGTTCTTGATAAATACCCTGTCACTCTAATACAGATTCCTGCATGTCCCATGCTAGCCCTCTTTGAAACAATCAACTAGATACAACTATATGTAAACTATATTGATTCATAAGCTGAAAAATATATTTTATGTAGCTTACTAGGTATGGATATTTTTATTTTTATTGTTCATGTGCTTGATATTTTTGGTGAGAAAGGATAGGTTTTGATGGGGGAGATAATCCAGTCTGAAGAAATTATAAACTATTTTTGGGGAATAATCATGAGATGAAATACAAATATGGACAAATCCCAGGTTGCTACACAAACTCAGGTATATATCTTAAATTCTGCAATGGAAGAGAAAAGAATAAAACCAGCATCAGTCATTTTGTATCTCAACTTCAACAATTCTTACAGTGTCCCATCGCTTGCCTTTCTGATGAATCCGGCAAATAAATGCAACTGAGCAGGTTATAGTTCCCTGGGAAAATTAAAACAAAAATTGGAAACATCAGCTTTATTATTTCATTGTCATGCCATACCCATTTCTGTTTGTCCCTGATGTCTAAAGTTTCAAAGTAAAATTATGTCCACCCATGGTCCTCAGGAACAAAAAAGGGGTGAATTATAGAGCAAGTAAGGACTGCCATAAGGTAAAGTGTAGAGACCAACACCTCTTCAACAATTGTTGCTACTATACTTTTCTGTCTGCTAAGGAGACAAAGATCAGAGAGGGAATATAGGGGACCTCTGGTGTTCTCAGAAAGCCTCAGAGTCGATTGGGAGAAAATGTCATTTCCAGATAACTTGCAGCAAGAAGTGGCAGTTAGATTAATTTTGTTTGAAGAAAATTGCACAGAATAAGAACTCATTTGTTTACTCTAGAGGTATGTTGCCATTTGATTGTTTTTAGTGCAAACATCGACTGTTAGCAAATAATTTATGGATCCCATCTATTACTATAACAGTAGGAGAGCTTTAAATGGGCCTACTGAAAGCCATTACTAAATGAAATACTTGGCATATTAGCAGCAAATCTGCACCTCCTCCATCCCTAAGAAGAGGTGCTTACACGCAGGGTGTGTTAACTCTGGGCAATGGATTACTGCGTGTAAACAAGGAACACTTGTAAACGAAGAATTTTCAAAGCAATGCTGCAAATCCAGCCGGCCTTCCTGACACCCAGACAGACCCTCAGGGTCCAGTTCATCCTCTCTCCACTGGCTCCCTTGATAGCCGAGGACTTCCATCACTAGCCCTCTAGCCCCAACACACACACACACACACACACACACACACACACACCCCTTGCTGGAATTCAAATAGAGCTCTTCCATTAAAATTCATATAACTCTAAAACAAGTAGTTCTTGAGGCTATTCTAAAGTCATGGATCCCTAGAGAAACAATTCAGAATTTGAATCTACTCTTCAGAAATTCTGTTTTTCTCTATTGTTAGTATTATCTTGCCACTTTATACCTCAGGACAATTCTTCTACAGTCTTGGAACTGTTTTATTGTGAATCAAAATTGTTGGAAGTTTTATTTATATACTAAAATTCATCAATTTTGGGTCCAGGCATGGTAGCTCACACCTGAAATCCTAGCACTTTGAGTGGCTTAGAAGAAAGGCGTCCAGGAGTTCAAGGTAGCCTTGGCTACATAGTGAGAACTCCGTCCCTACCAAAATAAATAAATAAATAATAAAATAATAAATTAAGAAAAATTCATCAACTTTAAAGGGTACAATTCAGTATGTTTGGGCAAATGCACATAATAAAGTGAATAACACCAGAAGCATGATGTGAAATATTTCCATCACCCCAAAAGTTTCCCTGTGCCCCTTAGAGTCAATCTTTACCACTACCTTCAGGCTTGTGCAAACATATCTGCTTTCTTTCACTATAGTTTTACTTTCTAGAAGTTATTTTAGATACAGTCATTGACTGTAAATTACTTTGTGTTTAGCTTCTTTCCCTTGGCATATTTTTTCAAGAGGCATCTACTTTGCTGCCATAGCATCAGTAGTTTGGTGTTTGTTGTTGTTGCTGTGTAATGTTCCATTGTTTATCTACTTACTAGTTGATGGGCTTTTAGATTGTTTCCACTTGGGGGCTATTATAAATAATGCAACTGTGAACACTAGAGCACAAGACTTCATGTTTCATTTCTCTTGAGTAAATACCTAAAAATGGAATTACTGGGTTATGGTAAGTGTAGGTATAATTCGGTAAGAAACCACCAAAATGTTTTCCAAAGAGATTATACTTTTTTGCACTTTTCCCAGTAACACATAATTGCTTTACAATTCTTGGTGTAGTCAGATTTTAATTTTAGCCATTCTACTTGGTATGCAGTGGTTTCTCCTTGTGTTTTTAAATTGCATTTTCCAAAGGGCTAGTGATACTGAGCATCTTTTCATGTGCTTATTGGCCATTCCAAATCTTCTGTGTGGAAATATCTATTTAAATATTTGGCTGTTTTCATAAATTGAGTTTTTGTCTTTTTATTGGATTGTGAGAGTTCTTTATATATTCTGGAAGTGAGTCATTTGTTATATGCCTGTTTTGCCAATATTTTTATCTCACTCTGTGGTTTGTCCTTTTATTTTCCTAATAGTTTGAAGATCAATAATGTCAAATTATCAATGTATTTATTATGTAATTAGTGTTCTCTGTTCCATTTAATTATTTCTCTTTTCAAGTGTGTGAAGATTTTTCTTGAAAGCTGATATTTTATATGTTTTATAGTTTGGCTTTTATGTTGAAGTCAATGAGTCAATTATAAGTAACATGTATGTGTCAGGTAAGATACAAGTTTTTGTTTGTTTTGCTTTTTTATTTTGCATTTGGATGTCCAATTATTCTAGCATCGTGTGTTGGAAAGAATATATATTCTCTATTAAGCTACCTTGGCATTTTGTTTAATATTAATTACAATATACAAGTGTATATCTTTCAAAACTCTATTGTTTTACTAATCTATATGTTTATACTTAAACCATTGACACACTCTCATAATTATCGTACCTTTATAATCACTCTTGCTGTCAGATATGTTGTCTGTTTTTTTATTCAAAACTATTTTGGCTTTTCTAGTTCTTTGATTTTCTCATAAATTTTAGAATCTGCATGCAATCTCTACTAAAAAAAAAAAAAAAGACTGCCAGAATTTTGATTGAGATTTCATTGAATCTAGAGATCAATTTAAAGATTTGTAGGAGTATTGAGCCTTCTGAACCATAAACATAGTATATCTCTCCATTTATTTAGATATTCTTGAGTTTTTTTAGCAATTTTCATAGTTTTTAGTTACAGATATTGCTTATATTTTTAAAAATCTCCTGCAGCATTTTATAAGTTATTACTAATAATTTGGATTTTCTTGGTTTTATTTTCAATGGTTCATTTGTAGTATATAAGAATAGACCTGATTTTTATAAATTCATTTTGTATCCTGTGATTTCACTAAACTCAAATTTTATCTTTTGTAGCTTTTAAAATTAGGTTTCTCTGAATTTTTTTAAACATAGGCAATCACGTCATTTGTGAATAAAGACATTTTTCTTCTTCCATTTAACTCTGTATACTTGTTTTTCTTTCCTTATTATACTGCCTAGGACCTTAAGTACAATGTTAAATAGAAGTGGTGAAAGTTGACATTCTTGCCCTTTTTCTGATCTTAGAATGAAACAATTTAGTCTTTTACTATTAAGTATGATGTTAGCAGTCAGTTTTGTACATATGTACTGGGGAAGCCCCCAAACCCTGGAATTAATTTTTGGAGATGGACCCTTTATAGTATAGGATTTCCCTGCTAGGTAAGTATTCTAGGAACCCATTGGTGTCAGTGTAAGTGGTGTCAGTTGTTGTTGTAAGAGGATGCATTTGGCTTCAGTGTTTTATATTTTTTGGAGATTATTTCAATGTGTTTGCCCATTTCATGATGGGTGATTTATGAACCCACCTGCCCACACTGTACTGAGTGTTCGTCAGTTTTTAGCGAAAAGTGGCATGACCCCCATGCCTCACCCTTCCTATTCATCTGATCACACCCCGAATGAATTTTTTTGTTGTTGTTTCCCTGGATGAATAAAAGCCCTCAAAGGGAAACCTTTTGATTATGTGGAAGAGGCAGAAGTACCGAAAGGCATCAACATAGACCAGTTCAAAAACTGCTTTGAGCAGTGGAAAAAGCATCTTGATAGGTGTATTGCATCAAACAGAGAGTACTTTGAGTGTGACTTAAATCTAAACGTGTAAGAATAAATACTCAATTTTTTAATAAATAAATTCTGTTGTTTGAGCCCTCCCTCGTACATCATCAGCTGAAAGTGCCATTTTACTCATAGTTTAGTGAAAGTTTTTATCATGAATTGGAGTCATTTTGCCATATGTTTTTTCTTTGTCTTTTTCCTTTTGGGCTTATTAATATGATGAATTGCATATTGATTTTTTAAAAATTAAACTGACTCTACATTCCTTGGATACACTACACATGGTCGTGGTATATTTTTCGGTTTCTTCATTGCATAATTCAATTTACTTATATTTTAAAAGATGTTTACATGTTTACATTTTCATTCGTGTTATTGGCTTGTGATTTTCTTTCTTCCTGTGTCTTTCTGTTTTGTGTATCATCAAAATGAAGATTCCAGTAAATTTTTAAAATGAAAAGTGTTTTCTGTTTTTATTTTTTCCTGAAAATTCTGAGTAGAAATGTAATGTTGTTTCTTCTTAAATTTGGAAGAAATCATCACTGAAGTTATCTAAGTCTGGAATTTCCTTTGGGTGAATATTTTAAACTAGAAATTTAATTTCTTTAAATAGATGGCTATTCAAAGTTATCTATTTTATCTTGTGAGTTTTAGTGGCTGTGTTTCCCAAGGAATTTGTCTCTCTCATCTACATTGTTATAAAATTGATTACAATATTATTTTACTAACATTTAAGATCAACGGAATCTTTCATGAGATTTTTTTTCATTGTTTCTTATTGGTAATCTGTATACTGTATTCTCTTTCTTTTTCCTGATCAGAGTCACCAAAAGTTTATCATTTTTGTTGATCTTTACAGAGAATGAGTTTTTGCTTCAATTAATTTTTCGCTGTTGTTTTTCTATGACACTAATTTGTTCTTTTATTTTTATTATTCATTTCCTTATTTTTGTGTGTGTTAATTTTCTCTTCTTTTGCCATGTTCTTAAGGTAGACACAATATTGATTTAAGACCTTTTCTCACCATAAGTTTACCTTAACTACTGTCATAATCTGTCTGACTGCTATAACACATAACAATAGACTGAGTAGCTTAAACAATAAACATTTATTTTTCACACTTCTGGAGGTTAGAGGTCAGAAATCAGGGTGCCAGCCAGCCTAGTTAGTGATGTTTCTTTTCTGGGTGGCAGACTGTCAACTTCTTTTTGTAGTCTTACATGGCAGAAAAAAACAATAGGGTGCTCAGGAGTCTCTTATTTTATTTTGTTTGTTTTTTGTACCATATGAACATCTTAATAGATAGGGAAGTAAACATTTAACATTAGTTAACATCCGCTGATGATAAAATTTCTCAGCAAACTAAGAATAGAAAAAAACATTCTAAATCTGAAAAACAGCATCTGCACAAACCTACAACTAAAATTAAAAGTACTGATAGAATGTTGGATGTTTTCCTCCTATATCAAGAACAATACTGGATGTACTTATTTATCAATTTTATTCAACATCGTACTGGAAGTCACAACCAGTGAAATGGGGAAGGTGAGAAGCAATAGTGATTGGAAAGAAAAAACATAAAACTGTCTTTATTTATAGGTAATGTGGTTGTTTACATAGAATATCATAAGCAATCCTTAATACAATTGCCAACTTACAATTTTATTTAGCAAGTTCTCGGGATACACAATCAATATCCTAAAGTCAATTGTGTTTTATAGAACAACAGTCAATAATTAGAAAATAAAAATTTAATATTCAATTTACCATAACATCAGAAACAAAGGACTAAGGAATAAATTAAAAAGACATACAAGACCTCTAAACTGAAAACGACAAGATCTTACAGCAGTAGGTAATTGCAGAATACCTCAATAGATGAAGAGATTTGTATATGGATCGGAAGAGTCAGTCTTTTAGTGCAAGGAAAATTAAAGCCTGCAGGCCTCCAGCTCATTACCTGTTTTGGTAAATAAAGTTTTATCAGAACATATGTATACCCATTCATTTTTGTAATGTTTATAATTGCTTTCCTACAACAACGACAGTATGTAACACCCACAAATCAAAAAATATTTACTAAATAGTCCTTTACAAAAAAAGTGTGATCCTCTTTTTAAATGGGTGAATTCTCCCCAAATTCATGTATACTTTCAATGCAATCTGAATTAAATTCCAGCTGCCTTTTTTATAAAAATTGACAGACTGATAATAGCATTTATATGGAAAGCAAGAGATCTGGAGTACCAAAAACAATCTTGAAGAAAAACTTAGGCTATCTGATTTCAAAATTTGCTACAAAGCTATTTATCAAGAGGGTGTGGAGTTTGTGTAAGGATATACAAATGACTAATGGAAAAGAATAGAGAGTTCTGTTAGGCCTTGATAAATGTTAATAATTTTTAAGGAAAGCATTAAATAAATCTACAAGAAAAATATAGGAATTTTTAAATTGCTCTATATCAAGTAAATTAAAATGGTTCACTAAAAAAATGAAGCAGGCACAAATACAATACACAAATATTAATTTGGTATGTATCATAGATATGTAAAAACTGAAACTATCTTAACAACCTTTTGGTAGGCAAATATTTCTTAAAGATGACACAAAACACAAAGCAGAAAATAACATATTTAAAAATTGGACTTTATACAAAATAGAAATATCAGTTTATCAAACAACAACAAGAGAAAATACAAAAGGCTGGTCACAAAATTTCAACATATTTGAAATGCACATATTTTAAACAAAAAACTTGTACCCAGAATATATAAGACACCAACAAATCAATAAAGAAGACAATTGCTCCATTAACAAATAAGGGCAAAAGACAGTCACTCAAAAACCTTCTGTCTTTGAGTAGTCGATAAACATATGAAAAACTACTTAATATCACTCATTTTCAGCATAATTAAAACCAGAATATTACAGCATTTCATACCAACTAAAACAGCTAGATTAAGAAGATTAAAAACAAGAAATATTGATCAGGATCTGGAGCAACTGGAATTCTCACACATTTTTAGTGGATGTGTGAAATGACACAACCATTTTGGAAATCTATCTGGCACTTTCTTATAAAGTTAAGCATATTCATAATTTTTTCATTTTTCATGATTTTTTCCAAGAGAAATAAAAACATACATTCTAAAAAACTTGTACAAAACCGTTCATAGCAACTTTATTTATATCGTCAAAAGCTAGAAACAATCCAAATATTTATCAAAAAGACAATATTAAATCATGGAATATTCATATCATGGAGTACTAAACAGCAATAAGGAAGTATCAACTACTGATGTGTATAACAGCATAGATGAATCTCAAAATCATTATGTTAATTAGAAGAAGCCAAAAAGACAGAAGAATATTTTATATAATGTTATTCTGCAAGAAGATTAAAAACAAACCAAACAAAAACTATGACAAGAGAAATCAAACAATCATTGCCTATGGGGGGTAGGATTGACTGCAATGCCACATAGGGCAAGTTTCTCATGTGTTGGAAGTATTAATCAAGTATGCCTTGATTAAGACAGCAATTACATGGGTATGATGATATATTATAATATATTAAGTTGTACTCAGTATTGATGCATTTCACTCTATGTAAATTTTACATCAATTAAAAAAAATCGATTTGTAAGCAAAATGAAGTGTGTTTTTTTTTTTAAAAAGAAGGATTTGGGGGAGCAAGTGGGGAGAATGGAAAGTGAAGGAGAGGGAGTTAGAAAGGAAAACAAAAAAAAAACTGACAGGGAAAGAAAGAGAGAAGACCCAAAATAAATAACTCAGTAAAGTGGCAGATACTACTTTGCAGTGTTTTCTAGATTAACCCTTCCGGAAAGCCAGACAATATAACCTTACTTTATTTCACATTTTCTTAATCATTTTGGAACTACTTAGACTCTAAGACATGTTCTGTGACTGCTGGTCCTAATTGTTTTTAGTGATTAGAAAATCAAAAAATATATGCGTCAGAGGAACAATAATCAAAAAGCTCTGAAGCCAAGTGAAGCTTAGAGGAAGCCTCAGCATCCCCAAATGCCCACTGCGTGTTTGTAGGCACAAAGCCATGTATCCAGCTCAGCATCTCAGGTTTCTTGCTATACAGAGAGTGGGGATTACATAAGACTTCAGGTGTTTCATGCACCATGAGTTTTACATGTACAACAGAGGAAGATCATTTTTGCAAGATAGCAGCCTATATTAAGGCACACATGCGTTTATATTGTTTTTGGCATCCAAGGGCCCTTTTTACTAGATTTTGTCAAGCACGTTTCCTTTCTGAACAGAGGCTACATACAACAATTGGATGAACAATTTTGCAAAATCTCTCAAGGGGCCTTTTTGAGGCTGGGCCTGTATGAGATCACGACATGAGACTATGGCTTGGCTGGATTTTTATTTCGGTAAGTGATCTCATTCACTTAAAGCACTAATCATTTTAACAGGAGAAAAAAAAATCAGCTTTCCAAAATAACAGCAGGGAAAAAAATAAGGGAAAAAGCACGTCAAAGTGATCTCGTGGAAGTTCCCATGTGATTTTACACTGAAAAATTTTCCATTTATACATCATCAGAATGGAAATACAGTCTGATATCACTGGTGAAAGATATATGAGAAAGTCAACCTAATGCAAACAAATAGGATTCCAGGCTGCAAAGCTGACTTACCTGGTTTGAGTTTATTACATTTGACATGCAGAAAAGCACAAGCCCCCTTCAGAAGCCTTTCCATCACAAGACACATAAAATCTGCATGGACATAATTTGTAGATAAGAAAGATTGTAATGTGCTTTATAGCAAGTTTGATACTACTGACTAGGTCTGCCTGATATAAACTGGATACTGCAACATGGCTACACCTACCATGCATCCTGGTTTTACTTTGTTTTATTTCCATATTTAGGTTACAAAGTAGAGCTCTTTTGTTTGTACTCCCCATCTTCCAAACTTTAAATCTGTCCCTTTACTTATTTCTGATTAGCCACAGTGAAAGCTTTACTCTGTATATTCAGCAAAGCACTTTTAATCATCCTACACTATAGGGAGTAAGATTATTTACAGCTAAACTTAACAAATCTGGGAAACACATTAAATCTAGAGACAAAGTTAGCCTAATTCTGTTTTCTCTCTGTAAATTCACTGGGAACAGATTCAAGGAAGTTCATGGAACAGTTGTATTTTAAACAAAAATATGTGTCTACAGGGGGAAAAAGAGAGTGAAAGGATGATCAGCATTTATGTAATTGCATGTGTGGCAGTCATCATTCTTGGCTTTTCTAGGTAGAATACTAGGCAATGCCAACCCATTGCATCACAAGTCAATTAGTACAAGACTGTGGACTGTCACTGAAGGTGCTTGTGGCCAGTGCCTCCTGTGAATTTGTAAAACTTGGGTGAATGACAAGCTTCTCACAGCTTCTTTAAGTAGACCTCTTACTGTGAGACCTACACCCTCATTCTTCAGCACATATATTACAGTGAAGGGAGCCTGTGTGTAAGAAACTCACAGCCAGAGGCTATTACCCAAGCCATGCAATCAACCCAAGTCAGAATTTTCCCAACAAGTACCCCGCCCTTCAGAATTACTGTTACCCAAGCCACGACTGGGCTTTCCCAAATGAATAGGAGACTGCTATGGCCAATTTTGAAAGTTTGAAAACAGTTTAGTCTGCCATTACTGGAATCTGTTATCTTTGCCCATTGCCCAGGTCTGAGACTTTCTATTCATCTATAACAAATGTTCTTGTATGCATACTGCTTCAAGATCCCATTTCCTTGGCCTCAATTCACTGCTCAGTACTCCCCTTCATATGCCTTTGGGACACCCTGACCCACAGTTAGCAACTTCTTTCTCATTTATAATTTCCTCATTGAACATCCCTTTCTCTTCTCTACATTAACTGGAAGTTGATTCTTCCATGAAAAACCATTTTCTCCTGAAGCCTTCCTTTGGAATTTGTAATTTCACCAGTGTTCCAAGGATCTTGTAAACCACAAAGTGATCAAGGCAGATCTCAATCAATTTAGGACTTTATTTTGCCAAGGTTGAGGGCATGCCTGGAGAAAAGAAACATAAGTTATGGTGGGATTTGTGACCTGGTCTTTTCCAAAGAGGGTTTTGAGAACTTCAGCATTGAAAAGGGAAGAGCAAACAGGAGGGCAGGAAGGAAAGTGAAGGGAGGGAAGGGAAGGGGGGTGGTCAATGAGGCAAGTTTCAATTTTTTTTTTTTTGAAGACAGTGTCTCACTGTCACCCAGGCTGGAGTGCAGTGGAGGAATCCCAGCTCACCACAACCTCAGCCTCCTGGGTTCAAAAGATCCTCCCACCTCAGTCTCCCAAGTAGCTCAGACTACAAGCACACACCACCAAGCATGGCTAATATTTTTTTGCATTTTTTTATAGAGACAGATCTCACTATGTTGCCCAGGATGGTCTCAAGAGATTCTCCCACCTCAGCCTCATAAAGTGCTAGGATTACAGGCAAGAACTTCCATACATGGCCTAGTTGTTACATTCTTGTGAGGCTTTTATTAGTGTTTAGTGAATGTTATTTTACATATGAAAAGAGGTAGGTAAAGAAAAAGTCAATTATGCATTTGTGTCAAGCACAGTAAATCTACATTTTACATAAGAAAAAAGTAAGCATGCAAAATTATAGTTATCTAGTTGGGAACAAAAAGAAGGCAGGTTTGACTCAGTTCCCAAGCTTATCTTTCCCTTTGCATAGTGAGTTTGGGACCCTGAAATTCTATTATTTTCTTTCACAACCTCATATCTGGCCATCAGAGTTGGCATTCTTCTGACTTCCATTCTGAATTCTACCCTGTTTTTCCTTCTCCAGTTAGTAAACATTCTGCTCCTTGGAGCCTTATGCCAATCCCTATGCATCTACCTCATCATCCATGGATTTTTTTTACTGTTCTTACTCATTTATTCATATTTTAGTGTCTAGTGATAGTCTTTTTCTCCTGGTTAAGTTGGATGTTTATTGTGGTTGACTTCAAACTTTACTTGGGCAATTTATCTGACATAATAGTCTCTCAGTGCCTTTGCCTCTTCTTGTTCTGTTCCATTTATCTCTACTCCACTGAACATTTTTATCCCCAGGGTCACATCCCAGACCTTAATGTCTAAAACTCTTTCACCACTGGGCTAATCTTTCAGAAGCCAGGCTGAGATGGACAAAAAGAAGAGAAGGTGAGGAAAAGTTGAGGGATTGTTTTATTTATTTTTACACAAAATACTTTCAAATACATATTTTAAAAGGTTTCAGTGGAGAACAACTGCATGAACATTATGAGAGAAAATTGAAGACAAAGAAAGATGTTTAAGGAGGGGAGGGAAAAAATACAAAGGATTCACTTGGTTAGAGAAAAAACAACTTTTCTTTTGAAAGAGATAGAAATCTTACAAAGACAAATGTTTACCTCCATGTCAAGCTCGGGGAATGCAGGTCTAGTAGTTTCTAACTTCTCTATAAGGAAAAAGTAGAACTTTCCTGCTGTGAGCGAAAGAATTGGAGTGAAAATGAGTCAAAACCAAAGAAAATCGTGAAAATTTTAAAGAGGATTACCAGATAGTGTTGCTATTCAAGTGAAGATCAAATCATAAATATGCCAGAGTGGAAGATGCAGGAATGGTGACTTAGTAATTATGTGTGTAGCAGAAGGCAAAAGAGCTGAAATTGTGATGAATATTTAGTTGATAGAAAAATAGTTTGATATTTGATAAGGCAGGAAGTGAAGCTATGCAAGAGGGCTAAGAGATCAAGAGTAATTGAAGGAATCAAAGGACAAAAAGCCTCAGAAAGGTCAAAGAGAAAGTATTAAAAACACAAGAGAAAAACTGAAAGTAGAAAATATGAACTTGCAAAAAGCCTGAAATATCCCCCACTATTTCCTTCACACATCAAAAATAGGTTTACATTAACTTATATAGGAATATCATTTCCATGTAAAAATGTTATTAGAAACTCACAAAACCAAAAGCAGATTAAAAAATGAATTTTAGTGATACAATCCATTTGTAATTTGGAGACTGACAGCTTGTTCAGCCTTGTCAGAACCTAAGTGAGGCGGGATCTCTAATCCAATAGTTTATTTAAAGAGGAAAAAAGGGGAGCTCCCGCAGTAAAAACAATGGAGAAAGCAATTCCATATCTAATTTATTTAACTACAAATTGCCTCAATCCCATACCCCTTAGCAAACAAACAGATGGCAGTCATTCAGTTCAAACAATGCATACATGTTGCTGAAATTGAATTATCACTCTAAAAAAAAGAATATTATTGTAAAAAGCACAGTCAAATTTCTATTTTAAGTAATATTTTACTTAAAAATCATAAAGATGTTTAGACATAGACAAAAGGAAACCAAATTCCCACTGTGAGTAAGGCTCAAAGCAAGAATTAAAGACAACCATAACTATAAAAAACTATCGTGATTTTTTTTTCTTTTTTTTAAGAATTACTATGCTCCATCAAAAGAAGGGGATGGGATGAAATGCGATAATAGCATTTTCAAACATTAAGAAAAAAATATATTTGTTCTGTGGGATTTAGGCACTAAGGGTAAATGCAACGGATCTGCTAAGAAGGGTTTTTAATATAACTCGAAAATTCAAGTCTTGGGAAATATCCATGTGATAAAGAATTTCTTGCAGTTGTGTTTTATTCCAGGAAATTGGTAAATAGCAGCTGTTTGCATTGCATTTTCCAGTAGGTAAGTTGTGGATTCTGGGCAAACAGCTTTTAGCCAAAGGATATGGTTGATTCTATTCCTGCTCTACAGTCGACTATTTTTGTTCACTAGGGACTATGACTCAAGTTCAACTTGCCTTCGAAAGAGAAATATACTTACTGCTTTCAATGAAGTCTCTGGTAGACTGTAATCTGCACAAAATACAGTCTCAGTGACGAAAAAGAACCTTGGCCAAAGCTATGAAAGAAAATGAAATACAACAGAAGTCAATCCCTTTGGGTCAACCTGAAGGGCAGTTGTTTGGGAAGTATGTTTAATGACAAAAATGGAGCACAGCAATGATGTGTGTTCTGTCCAAATTTACTGAGAGATAACAGGAGGTGAAGGGACCAGCACACTGTATTTCCTGCCCTTGAACTTGTTAGGTAGAAAAAGGCTCAAGGGAAGCTTTCTCATACTGGAAATTAAGTATGAAACCTTAACCCCATCTTGAAAAGTCACAAATCAGATGTAAACAAGCAATCTATCTCATCTTTCTGATCCCAACTGGGGCAGCTGTTGTCATAATCTGTCTTATCTAGAGATAGGTTAAGGAATCACTTCTTCTGGAAGGACGGGGAAGAAAAGAAGGCAATCAAAATGCTTGTGCATATTTACTATTTCATTCAATAAATATTTATTGGTACCTACCAGGAGCCAGGAACAGTTTTAGGTACTTGTAATACATCAGTGTACAAACTAGATAAGGCTCCTAGTAGAGCTTACATTCCACCTGGGGGAAATAAACAGTAACAACAAACATTATAAATAAATTAGAGAGTATGTTTTAAAAGAGTATGTTACTTTAAGAGGGATCAGGGGGACCAAGTCAGCAGAGGAAGAAGATGCTTTTAATTAAATAGGGTGGTTGGAATTGGAAAAAAAATTACATCTTAAAAGTCTTGAAAGAATTGAGCAAGTGAGTACTATAGCTATCTGGGAGATGTGGCATATATACATGAGGGAGAATGAGTTTTGAAATGGAGATACTTCAGTCTTGTATCTTTCTGGAAAGTAGGATGCATGATCGTCTACTAACAAGGCAGGCTTAGAGAAAGGAACTTAAGAGTGATGAGAGTTTGGAAAAGCCACTATGAGACATGAGAGAGGAAAATATCCAGGGAAAGTATAAACCAGGTTCTCTGCAGTACTCAGAGACCTGTTGGGCACTAAACATTTGCACTGAATGCAATTGGAATGGTTTCATAGTTTTCTGAACACAGTGCTTGGAAGAGCAAGATATGATCGGATTGATGCTAAGTTGGGAATTAGCAAGAGAGGGACAAGAAGATGAGGGAGCAAAGTTTGTTGCTGAAAGAGCACATGTGTGGATGGGTCAGCGAGTCAAGTTCAGCAGAAAGAAAGTAAAGACACACATGGAATTCATAGAGGAAAAAAAGTGTTTCAAGGGACTGGAAGATTAGGAAAGATGTAGACAAAGTGACAAGTAAACAAATAAAATCCTCTGTCTGAGTGGGATTTTAGCTTCAAATGCTGGGGATTAAATGATTGCAGCAATGATGTGCAATCTTGGAAATGAGTTACTGAGGGACTATTGGAGATGATTAGATTGTACAAGGTCATTTAAATTAATGCCCCATCCAGTGCTTTTGAGTTTAGTAGGTAGGATGTCTCATCTAACGTAGCACTAGGGGAGAAAACATGAGCTTGACTTGAGTTTAAAAAACATAGGCCTTTCTTTCACTTATTAGCCCGATAACCTTAAGAAAGCTCATTAAGTATAAGAAAGTTTTCTTACTTGCAAAAAGGATATAATTGAATGCATTGCAGTACTATTGTGAAGAATAACTTAGTTAATGCATGCAGTATGTGCCTAGAACAGTGCCTGATTCAGTAAAACACTCAACAATCTATAGATATTACATATTGTCCATCAAAGATATTTTTCGCACATAAACCTTCTGTGATAAAGATGTGCTTTAAACATTTTATTTCTATACAGCTAATATTAAATCAGTGATGCTTCTTACCTTCTTACATTGATAGTATCTTAGAATTCAAATAGTATGGTCATTCCCTTCCCTTTCCTCTGTCTATTCCTTCACAGTGAATGTGAAGGAATATTTTAAATTAGGAAAATGATCATTGCAAGGACAAACAGAGGCTGAAATCACTGCCTGACAGAATTATGGAATAAAATAATGGCATTACTGGAAGGTATAAAAGCAAATGATCCAGAAGAGCCATGGTCATGATACTGATGCTCCTAATTGGTCTGATACATGATTTTATTTTCTCATAGTTAAACTCTGCCTCTAACCCTAAATTCTCAGGAAGAATTTCTAAAAGTTTCAAAAATATATGCCTTTGGAAAGATCCAGAAATGACTGATCACACCAGGAAAAGATTGAGATGTAGTAAAAGAGCACCCTATCCCATGGTATAATAGAAAGACAGATAATCAGAAATCTTATTTATGGATTAAACATCTTTCCCATCCAGAGGGAAGGAAATATTAGGATATAGCTTGAAAAAAAAAAAAGGAGTAAAAGGACTATGGATTATAATATTATTGATATTGTTACAATTAAATAAGATGATATATGCAAACTGTGAGTCTTTACAATTTCCTTTTCACTATAAAAAATGTGGATCTCAGGCTTAAAGTTAAATGTTTGTCCAGAAATTGTCTATATGTATGGGTTTCCACAGTATCCAGTTCCTTCAAGGTGGTTGGTGAGGTATAAATTCTAAAATTCAGGCTGGATCACTAAGAGCAACTCATGTCAATTTAGACAAAGAAGAAACCCATCTCCTGGCAAAGAACAAAACAAAAGGCCATCATTGGCAGTGATGCTGAGGTTAAATCTGGGAGTAAAACGAAGCTATAATTGAAAAGTGAGTTACAGACTTCAGAATCCAGAGACAGTAGGAACAGATCAGATGTCAGTTGCAGGGGTCAGTGAAAGGACTCAAGGCAGAATTGTGAACACTGGCATAATCAATCAATGACTATGTTTTACATGGTGCTGGCATGGGAGTTCATCTGCAAAAGGATTAAAGCAAGACGAGGTAATAGTGACAACTTCTCTCCAGGACCTGGGAGTAGTGGACAGATCATAGGAATATTTCAACTTATTTTATCTTGATCATAATAGTTTCTGTTCATATTTTTGGAGATGATATATTTTCTTAACAACAAAAATTAGCAGAATGCAAAGAATTAGGTAATATTTCACCTTGAAATCAACAGAGGTTTGGTAGTATGGAATAAAATGACTATGGGACTAAACAACAAGGCTCTCTTATGCTTATGCAGCTACAAGAGTTCAAGGATTTTTATACCAAATCTCATGGTATTAGAATTTTGGCTCTTCTATTTAATTTTCTTGAACCCTTTTTCATAGCACAGGATCCGTGATTCAAAATGCACAATCAACCTCACATTGAGGTCACAGGGCCACAGGTTATATTCTGATAGGTGGACTACAGAATACCGCCACTTTATTATAATCTAATAGATTTTACATTTGGGCCAGGATTTTAAACTATCTTAAAATTCCTTTTTTTTTTTTTTTTTTTTTTGCTTTTTAGAAAAATTAGAACTGTGGTGTACACATGAGGGTTTGCTACACAAGTAAATTGCATTCAGATGAGGTTTGGGTTTCTAGCGAGCCCTCTCCCCCAGTAGTGGACACGGAACCCAGTGGGTTGTTGTGTGCCCCCATCTTCCGTCCCTCCTTTAGCAGTGCCCAGTGTTTGTTGTTCCCACCTTTATGTTTGCATGCCCAATGTTCAGGGTCAGCTTATGAGTGAGAACATGTAGTATTCAGTTTTTTTTGTTTCTGTGAGAGTTCATTTAGCATAATGTTCTCCAGCTGCATTCATGTTTTTGCAAAGGCCATGATTTTGTTCTTCTTTGTGGCTGCACACTATTTCATCATGTAAATGTACTACATTTTTTATTTTACCCAGTCCACTTTCAATGGATTGGTTCCATGTTTTTGCTATTGTGAATAGTGTCACAATGAACATATGTGTACAGGTGTCATTTTGGTGGAGCAATTTAGGTTCCTCTGGATATATTCCCAGACGTGGGGTTGCTAGATCATATTGTTGCTTGATTTTTAGCCCTTTAAGAAAATGTCACATTGCTTTCCACAAAGGTTGAACTAGCTTACATTCCCACCAACGGTGTAAAAGTATTCTCTTTTCTATACAGCTTCACCAACACCTGTTGTTTTTTGACTTTATTTTATTTTATTTTATTTTGAGTTGGAGTCTCACTCGGTTGCCCAAGCTGGAGTGCAGTGGCACGCTTCTGGCCACCGCAGCCTCGACCTGCTGTGCTCCGGCGATCCTTCCGCCTCAGCCTTCCAAGTAGCCGGAACTACAGGCGTGCACTACCACACTCAGCTAAGTTTTGATTTATTGTAGAGATGAGGTCTCACCAAGTTGCCTGGGTGGATCTTGAACTCACGGGCTCAGGCAATCCTCTCTCCTCGACCTACCAAAGTGCTGGGATTACAGGTTGAGCCACCAAGCCCAACCATTTTTTGGCTTATTAATGATAGCCATCCTGACTGGTGTGAGGTGGTATACCACTGTAGTTTTGATTTGCATTTCTTTTATGATTAGTGAATCTGAGCATTTATTCATATGTTTCTTGGTTGCTTGGAGGTATTCCTTTGAGAAGTGTCTGTGTCCCTTGCCCACTTTTTAATGTGTTGTTTTTTTCTTTCCTATAAGTTCATTTGAGTTCTTTGTAGGTCCTGCATGTTAGGCTTTTGTCAGATGCATAGCTTGTAAGTAATTTTTCCCATACTGTAGGTTGTCTGTTTCCACTTTTGATAGTTTCTTTTGCTGTGTAAAAATTTTTTAGCTTGATAAGGTCTCACCTGTCAATTTTAGATTTTGTTGCATTTACTTTTGAGGGTTTAGTCATGAATTCATTGCCTACTTCAATGTCCAGGAAAGTGTTTCCTCAGTTTTCTTTTAAAATTCTTATAATATAATGTTTCACATTTAAGTCCTTGATGCTTTTTGAGTTAATTTTTGTATATGGTGATGATAGGTAGGAGTCCATTTTCACTCTTCTGCATGTGGTTAGCCAGTTTTCCCAGAACCATTTACTAAATATGATTTCCTTTCCTAATTGTTTATTTTTTGTCTGCTTTATTGAAGATGAAATTATTGAAAGTCTGTGGTTTTACTTCCAGATTCTCTATTCTGTGCCATTGGTCTATGTATCTACTTTTGTACTCGTACTATGCTGCCTTGGTTATTGTAGACGTGTAGTAAAGTTTGAAGTCTGAAAGCGTAATACCTCCAACTTTGTTCTTTTTGCTGAGGATCGCTTTAGCTATGTGGGCTTTTTTTTGCTTCCATATTAATTTCTGTATTTCCTTTTCTAGGTCTGTGAAAAATGATGCTGGTAATTTAATGTAGGAAGTGAGTTAAAAAATATATTGCCTTGAGTAGATTGTGCATCTTGATGATATTAATTCTCCCAAAACATGAGCATGAGATGTTCTTTCATTTGTTTGTTTCATCCTTGATTTTGTTGAACAGTGTTTTATAGCTCTCATTGTAAAGGTCTTTTACCTCTTTAGTTAGATAGATGCCAAAGTATTTTATTTGTGTGTGTCTATTGTGAATGAGATTGTGTTTTTTTTTATTTGGTTCCCAGCCTACTTGTGGTTGGTGTATAGAAATGCAACTAATATTTGTGTATTGATTTTGTATCCTGAGACTTTAGTCATTTATCCATACAAAGGGGTTTTTGACAGACTTGCTAGAGTTTCCTAAGCATAGACTCATGTCATATGCAAAGAGGGATAACTTCATTTCCTCTTTTCCTATTTGAATAACACTAATTTCTTTCTCCTGCTTAATTATGCTGGCTAGGACTTTCAGTACTGTGTTGAATAGCAGGGGTGAGAGTGGGTGATCTTGGTCTTGTTCCAGCGCTTAAGGGGAATACACTCAGATTCTGCTTATTAAGTAAGATATTGGCTGTAGGTTTGTCATAGATGGCTCTTATTGGAGTGTTCCTTTGATGCCTAGGTGTTCAAGGATTTTTATCAGGTATGGATGTTGGATTTCATCAAATGCTTTTTCTGCATCTAATGAGATAATCATGTGGTTCTTGGTTTTACAGCTGTTTATGTGATGGATTACATTTATTGATTTATGTATGTTGAACCAGCCTTGTATCCCAGGAATGAGGCTCACCTGTTCATGGTGGATTATCCTTGAAATGTGCTGTTGGATGCAATTTGCAAGACTCCTGAAGAAAAGTTTTGTATCTATGTTCATCAGAGAAATTGGCCTATAGGTTTTGTTTGTGTGTTTTTGTTTATTGCTTTTTTGTTTACATCTTCCTTGTTGGATCTTTGCACTTGGGAGTATCAGGATGATACTGGATTCATTGAATGAGCTAGGAAAAATTCCTTCCTTCTTGATTGCCTGGAATACTTTCAATAGGATTAGTATCAGCTCTTTCATGTATATCTTGTATAACTCAGCAGAGAAACCATCTGGTCCAGGGCTTTTTTTGGAGGGGAGGTTTCTTATAATGAGTTGATTTCTTGGATTGTTAATGGTCTGTTTATGATTTCAATTTCTTCCTATTTCAACCTTGGGAGTTTATGTGATGCTAGGAATTCCTCCATTACTTCCAGATTTTTTAGTTTATCTAGTTTATTCATTTAGTTCATAGTAATCTCAGATAATCTTTTATATTTCTCCAGGGTTAGTGATATAAGTACTTTTTTTCATTTCTAATTGTGTTTATTTGATTCTTTTTTCTTGTTAATCTGCCCAGGGATCTGTAAATCTTACATATCCTTTCAAAAAACCAACTTTTTATCTTGTTGTTCCTTTGTTTGATTTTTTGGTCTCTGTTTCATTCAATTGTGATTTAATTCTAATAATCTCTGCTAATTCAGGGTTTGGATTGTTCTTGATGTTCCAGCTCCCTTAGGTGTCATGATAAACTATTTATTTGAGAGCCCCTATTTTCTTAATATGTGCATGCAATGTTATAAACTTCTGTCTCAGCACTGTTTTCATGGTATCCCAATGGTTTTGGTGTGTTGTGACTTTGTTTCCATTTGTTTCTAGGAATCTTTTTATTCCTGCATTGATTTCTATGTTAACTCAAAATTCATTCAGCATGTTGTTTAATTTCCATGTATTTGGGGAAGGATGCCAGCAAATAAATACATTTATTTGTATTCCACTGTGATCTGAGAAGATTCATGGTATGATTTCAACTTTTTGAAAGTTGTTCATGCTTGATTTATGTCTGAGTATGTGGTTGACCTTAGAGTACATTTCATGTGCTGATGAAAAGAATGTATATTCTGTGAACATTGGGTGAAGTGTTCTGTAGAAGTATATTAAGTCCAATTGGTTGAGTGTTGAGTTCAAATTTTGGGTTTCCTTGTTAATGTTTTGCCTCGATAATCTGTCTAAGGCTATTAGCAGGATATTAAAGTCTATGATTATAAATGTATGGCTGTCTATATCCTCTCTTAGTTTAATTAACAAATTTTTATAAATCTGGTTGTTCCTATGTTGGTTACATGTATATTCAAGATGGATATTTTTTGCTGGTGGATTGAGCCTTTCATTATTATATAGTACCTTTCAATGTCCTTTTAAACTTTTATTGGTTTAAAGTTTGTTTTGTCTAAGTATAAGAATAGTTACTTCTGTTCCTTTTTCTTTTCCATTTGCCTGGAAGATCTTTCTCCAGCCCTTTATCTTGAGCCTGTGGGTATCATATGCAGTGAGATGAGTTTCCTGAAGGCAGTAGAAGTACAGATCATACTTCATACTACTTTATCCAATTTGCTATTCTATGTTTTTTGAGTGACATGTTTAGTCTGTTCACGTTTAAGATAATTATTGATATGTGAGGGTTTGTGCCTGTCATATTGCTATTAAGAGACTGCTTCCCTTTTTAGGCTTTAGAATTGATTTTTATGGTTTGTAAACTCTGCACTTGCCTGTGCTTTTATTTCTGTGCTTAGAACCTCTTTATGCATCTCCTGTAGGGCATGTCTGGAAGTGGCATATTTTCTTAGGGTCTAGATGTCTGGGAAGGATTTTAATTCTCCTTCATTAGTGAAGCTTAGCTTAGTGAGGCAGGAAATTCTTGGCTTTCCTTTAGTATTCTTTAAGAATGTTAAAGATGAGCCGGGCTCGGTGGCTCAGCCTGTAATCCCGCGCTTTGGGAGGCTGAGGTGAGTGGATTGCCTGAGCCTGCAGGTTCGAGACCTGCCTGGGCAACTTGACGAGACCTCATCTCTACAATAAATAAAAAAATCAGCCGGGCATGGTAGCGCGTGCCTGTAATTCTGGCTACTCGGTAGACTGAGGCAGAAGGATCGCTGGAGCCCAGCAGGTCGAGGCTGCAGTGGCCGGGAGTGGCCACTGCACTCCAGTCTGGGCGACAGAGTGAGACTCCAACTCAAAAAAAAAAAAAAAAGAATGTCAAAGATGAGACTCCAATTCCTCCTGACTTGTAGGGTTTCTGCTGAAAAGTCTGCTGTAATTCTGATGAGTCTTCTTTAGTAGGTGGTCTTTCTCTTCTTGCTGGCTGACTTTAAGATTTTTTCTTTCATGCTCATCTTATAGAGATAGATTATTATTATTATTATGTGTCTTAAGGATGATCTCATATAAGACCTCACAGAAGTTTTCTGGATCTCTGCATCTGCATGGCCACCTCTCTGGGAATAATGGGGCAATTTTCTTGGATGACCTCTTGGAAAGCATGTTCCAAGGTGTTCTCAATCTCTCCTTCTCTCTCAGGGATCCCAATCAATTGTAGATTTGGTCCTTTTACATAATCCCAAATCTCTCATAGGCTTTGCTCATTAAAACTAAGTCTTTCTCCTTGTTTTTATTGGACTGAGTTAGCTCAATAGTTTGAACCTCAAGCTCTGAGATTCTTTCCTCTGCTTGGTCAATTCTGCTGTTCAGACTTGCCATTGTGTTTTGAAATTCCAGGAAAAAAATTCTTCATTTCCAGGAGTTCAGATTGGTAGTTTTTTATAATGTCCAATTCAGCTTTCACTCCTGTACTGTTTTTGTTGCCTGGATGATCTATGTGTCCACTTTCTTTTGGATCTCCTTGAGTGTCTTTGCCATTTATAATCTGAATTCTATGTTTGTCACCAGGGACAGGTCATTCTAGATAGATTCCAGTGCTTGGAATCTAGGAGGCTCCCTTGTGGGTGTCAACACATTAAAGCTTTAGGGATTGCTGGTGGTTTTTTGTTGGTTCTTCCTCATGTGTGAAGGCAGGCTCCTTTTTTTGTTTGTTTGTTCTGTTATTTTTCAGTTAAACAAAATTGCTATTATTGGGGTGGGCTGTTGTCGATTTTTTTTTCTTTTTTTTGGTCCCACAGGGTGATCCCCTGTTGGGTACACTTCCCTTCCTCCTGGGGGTGGCAGTCTATGAGGGTCTGACCACTGTGAGTCCTGCTGCTCTTTGGATTGAGGTGCCCTATGAGGCTGCCACCATTGACTGATGCTGCAGGTGTCTACATGGTATTCAGTGATGTGGCAGTGCAAGGGTTTAAGTTTAAGGAGAATTTGTCACTGACATTTCTGGAGGATATTCTGGAGGAGCTCTCTGATGCCTCAGTCTATGGACTAACTGTGAAATGTGATATGTACAATGGCATGCATTTTGTGCCTATCTCCTTCTCAAGGGCTGTATTATTGTCTCAGATGTTGTAATAGGTTGTGCCAGTTGACCTTTAGCCAGAAGGTGATGCTTGCAGGAGACAGCCAACCATTGTGGTGGCTGTGGATTTTTGCTTGGCCTTTGTTTTTCCCAGGGAAGTACACCTATGACCTAGGTGATGTATGGGACTATGGGAACTCCTAAAGTTCTTCAGTCCCTGGGCTTCGAAGTGGGGTAGGAGGGGGGAATGCTGGTCAAGGAGGGCTTGATCAGACTGGATCTCTCTACAGCTCCCTACCTGTGTGTACAAATGGCTAACACAGTGGGAAATGGGTTCCCTGGCCACTGTGGTCATGTTGTGGGGATAACCAAGCCATCCCTGTGGTTCAAAGAAGTTTACATGGGGAGAGAAGAGTTGCCAAGATGACAGGTTCCCCCTCCCCTGTTCCCATCTCGCCTTCCTTTGTCTGACGCTGCCACATTTAGAACTCAGAGTTTCCCATCCAAGCGCTGGGACCTCATTAAACTAACAAGCTTCTGCAAAGCCAAAGGAACCACCAAAAAAACTTTTAAGCGAGGCTGAAGAAGAGGAGCAGTGAAGGAATGGAAGTATCTCAGTAGTTCAAGAGGTTTCTACCTGTATGTCTGGATGAGTGGTTGAACGGTGCCCTTAGTTGATCTGAAGCACATCGTGTTTAGTGACTTCGATTTCATTCGTGGTAACTGATTATCTAGGAGTTAATCATCCATTTATAAGTTCACCGTGCTGAACTATTGTCCCACAAATTTTGATTTATTCACATGAATATTATTAAAGTATCTATCAAATGTTGGCTGGAATCTAGATACCCCTTTCCTATTCATCCCTCTAACGTACCCATCTTATAACTAGAAATAAAGTTACTTTATAATATAGCAACGTAATATCATACAATAAAATATAATATATAACATAATATACAATATTTCTTGCTACTAATAATAGCCACTCATTATTGAACATTTATGTGCAAGACACCTTGTCTACTTCTTCCCTTATATCAAATGTTTTGAGTTAGAGGGCATTCAAGTAAGACTTTGAATGGCTAAGTAACTTGCCAAGTTCTTGTATAAGTGGCTGAACCAAGATTTAAACTGATGTTATTTGAGTCTAGACCCCAAGACCCTAACAACTAAAGTATCTTGCCTTTCAATTTGCTTTCTTTGCTTTCTCCTCAAATCATTTATTAAATTATTAGAGAATTTCCAACACCTATAACTATTTTTCATGTAATTTCAAGTAATTATACTTGTCATGTATGCAGACAAAACATGATTTTTAAATACATGAAAATCAAACATTTTAATGCATTCAAAGAGATTGAAATTATACATATTAGCAGATTAGTACAATAGGAATATTTCTTTTTGTTATTCCTCTCTAAATATTGTTTACTTTTTTCCTTATTATTATTATTATTATTATTGTTATTTTGAGTTGGAGACTCACTTTGTTGCCCAGGCTGGAGTGCAGTGGCTGCTCCCGGCCACCGCAGCCTCGACCTGCTGGGCTCCGGCAATCCTTCCGCCTCAGTCTTCCAAGTAGCTGGAACTACAGGCGTTCGCTACCACGCCCGGCTAATTTTTTGATTTATTGTAGAGATGAGGTCTCACTTGCCCAGGTGGGTCTCGAACCCGCGGGCTCAGGCAATCCACTC
>CAUYQG010135364.1:0-21700 GCA_963574415.1 Tarsius wallacei
AAAAAAAGAAAAAAAAAACCGTCAAGAGAGCAGGGAGACAGCCTACAGACTGGGAAAAAGTATTTGCCAATTCCATGTCTTACAAAGGCCTAACATCTAGGATCTATAAGGAACTCAAATGTGCTGAAAAGAAAAAAACAAACAACCCTATTTCAAAGTGGGCAAAAGATATGAACAGACACTTCTCAAAAGAAGACATACGAATGGCCATCAAATACAAGAAGAAATGTTCAACCTCACTAGTCATCAAGGAAATGGAAATCAAAACTACATTGAGATACCACCTAACTCCAGTCAGAGGGGCCATTATCAATAACTCAAAAAATAACAGATGCTGGAGAGGATGTGGTAAAAAGGGAATACTTCTACACTGTTGGTGGGAGTATAAACTAGTGCAGGCTCTGTGGAAATCAGTGTGGCAATTCCTAAAAGCTCTAAAACTCGACCTTCCATATGACCCCACAATCCCCCTACTGGGAATATACTCTGAAGAACTCAAATCACTCTATAAAAAAGAAACCTGCACACGTATGTTTATCACAGCATTGTTCACAATAGCAAGATCATGGAACCAACCATGCTGTCCATCAAAAGAGGACTAGATTTAAAAAATGTGGTACATATACACAATGGAATATTATGCAGTTATAAAAAAGAACAAAATCATGAATTTTGCAACAACCTGGATGGAATTAGAGTCTATAATACTGAGTGATTTCTCACAGAAACAAAGATCTGAATATCACATGTTCTCACTCATAAGTGGACCTTGAACAACTATCATAATACTATAAGAAAAGGATTGACAGTGGCAGGAAACTATGGGGGGGGGCAGGGAGGGGAAGGAAGGTGGGATTACTGGTAATCAATATCTGTCTGGGGACGGGGGGACACACCTCATCAACAAGGGTTCTTGCACAATGCATATTTGTAAATTTAACCCTTAACTGTACTCCACAATTTTAAAATTTAAAAAAATGTAGAAAAAAAGAAAGTTCTAAAAAAAAATAAATAAATCATCCTCTGTCTTCTATTCTGACTGCCAATGCCTTCACTTAAAGATACATCATCTCACACCTGAGCAACTTCAGTAGAAAAAAAAAAAGGTGTTCATAATAGTGTTGGATGATCTTTTGAATTTCCTTCATGTCAATTGTAATATCTCCTTTTTCATTTCTAACTGAGCTAATTTGAGTCTTCTCTTTTTGTTTCACAATTAATCTAGCTAGTGGTTTATCAATTTTGTTTATCTTTTCAAAGAACCAACTCTTTGTTTCATTGATCCTTTGTAATTTTTATTTTATTTCAATTTTATTTAGTTCGGCTCTGATCTTTATTATTATTATTATTATTATTATTATTATTTTGAGGTAGAGTCACACTCTGTCGCCCAGGCTGGAGTGCAGTGGCACACTCACAGTCATCCCAGCGTCGACCTGCTGGGCTCTGGTGATCCTTTCACTTTAACCTTCTAAGTAGCCAGAACTATAGGCACATGTAGAGATAAGGTCGTGCCAAGTTACCTGGGTGGTCTAGAACCGATGGGCTCAGACAATTCACTTGCCTTGGCCTCCCTAAGTGCTGGAATTACAGGCTGAGTCACCGAGCCTGGCCTTCATTAACTTTTCCTGGTAGCTTTGGTTTGGGTGTTTGTGTTTTTTTACTTCCATGAGGTATGATTTTAGCGTGATTATATGTGATCTTTTAGTCTTATTAATGTAGGCCTTAAGCTCTATACATTTTTCTCTTAGCATAACTTTGGTTGTCTTCCATAGGTTTTGATAATTTGTTTCACTGTTGTCATTAATTTCAAAGAATATTTAAATTTTCATTTTGATTTCATTGTTGACCCATGGATCATTCTGGAGCAAATTGTTTAACTACCATGTCTTTGGTTTCTAGAGTTCTTTTTAGAGTTAATTTCTAGTTTAATTCCACGGTGGCTTGAGAAGGTGCTTGATATGATTTCAATTTTTTTGTATTAATTGAGACGATTTGTAGCCTGTTGTATGGCCTATCTTAAACAATGTTCCATGGACTGATGAGAGTAATACATATTCTGTGGTTTCAGGGCAGAATGTTCTGTAGACGTCTGTTAGTTCAATTTTCTCTAGAGTACTCTGGAAACTCTAATGTTTCTTTGTTGACTTTCTGCCTTGATGACCTGTCTATTTCTGTAAGTGAAGTGTTGAAGTCTCCCACTACCATTTTTTTTTTAAGGTCTACTAGACTTTATTGTATAAAGCTGTGGGCTCTGGCAATAGGCAGATATAGATTGAAAATTCTTATGTCTTCTCATTAGATTGATGTTTATCATTGTACAATAGCCATCTTTGGTTTTTTTTTACTGTTGTTAATTAAAAGTCTGTTTTATCCAATATTAAAATAGCTACTCCTGCTTGTTTTTTTGTTTCCATTTGTGTGAAATATTTTTCCCCAGCCCTTTACCTTGAGTCTACAAGAGTCTTTGTTAGTTAGGTGGGTCTCTTGTAGGCAGCAGATATTTGGGTTGTGTTTTTTGCCCATCATTCCAGCCTGTATCTCTTTAGGGGGCTCTGAGACCACATATGGTCAGAGTTAATAACGATATGTAAGTTACTATTCTATGTATCATACTGGTTGTTATCTCACTGCTTTGTTTATTTATTTTCTTATTGGGTTGGCATTCCATAAAACCTGTGAAGTTTATGACTTCCAGCATTTTTCTACTAGTATATTTTGATCTTTTGTTTCAGTATTTAGGACTCCTTTGACTATCTCTTATAGAGACAGTCTAGTGGTGACAAATTTCCTCCATGTTTGCTTGTCTGCAAAGAACTTCATTTATGAAATTTACTTCTGTGGGATACAATATCCTAGCCTAGTTATTTGTTTGAGGAGACTGAAGATAAGGCCTCAGTTCCTTCTGGCTTGTAGGGTTTCTTCTGAGAAGTCTGCTATTAGACTTAAAGGTTTGTCTTTGCAAGTTATTTGATGCTTTGGACTCACTTATTTTAAAATTATTTTATTTATGTTAGCTTTGAATAGCCAGATGATTACAAGACCTTTTTACAATGAATCTTTTGGGAATTTTTGGGCTTCTTGTATCTAGATGTTTAGATCTCTGGCAAGGCCAGGGAAGTTTTTCTCCATTATTCCCTCAAATAGGTTTTCCAAAAATGTTCTTTTTCTTCTGCCTCAAAAGCACATATGATTTTTGGTGTGGTTATTTTGCATGATTCCACATTTCTTGGAGACATTGTTTTGTACTCTTCATTCTTTTTTCTTTATTGTTGTCTGATGGAGTTAATTTAAAAGCCTTGTCTTCAAGTTCTGAGAGCCTTTCTTCTGCTTCTTATAGTCTACTGTTATAACTTTCCACTGCATTTTTTGCCCTCTAAATGCTTTTTTAATTTCCAGAATTTCAGCTTTTCAAAAAAATTTTCTCAAAATTATCATGCAATCCCCTCAGCAATACTGTGTGGTATCACCTCTTTTTACAGACTTTAGCACTTGCCCAACAAGTGTCTGTCTCTTTGGAGACTTTTTCATCCATGTCCTGAATTTTTTTTAACCTCTTTATGTTGGTTTTCAGTTGTCTCCCAAAGTTCATTAAACCATTTTAGCATCAACTTTTTAAATTATATGTCTAGAATTTCAAAAAATTTCTTTTGATTAGGGTTTATTGCTGAAAAGTTTGTGTGGTCTTTTGGGGATGTTGAAGGACTCTGTTTTTTCATATTGTCAGTATTATTTTTCTGTTTCCCTCTAATTTTGGAAGATGATTTCTTCTTATTTGATGTTGGCTTGGGCCTGATGTGGGCACTACCGGGTTCTCTTGGTTATATAGCCTTGATGTGGTGACTCTCAATTGCCAGGTGTTGCAACCCTGTCCTGTATATCTGCCCTGGCTCATTTCATTCTGAGTGGCTAGAGTGGTTTGGAAAGTGTTGTTAGCTGGCACTTAGAATCAAAGCTGAAGTGTTATATTTGAGGAAGTGGTTGGTTCACTGTTGATGTCTAGCCAGAAGGCGGCACCTGTGGGAGATAGCTGGCTACAATGGTGGCTGTGGGGTTTCTCCCTGGTGAGTGATGCTGCAAGGAAATGTCCAGCTAGCCTCAGCCAAGTGTGGTGCTCTGAAGATTTTTGTAGATTTCTGTCTTGAGCCTCTGGGGGGATGCCAGGGACAGGAGCTGAGGCACCCTACAAGTGCGCACTCTTAGCTAGTCTGGTGGGTGCTAGGGAAGTCTCAGGCCACTGGGGTAATGCTGCTGTGCAGAGAAGTCACAGAAGGGTTCGAAAGCAAAGTGAGTGATTGCTATGGCAACACATCCCATCCAGCCCCTGACTTGGCCTCAGGTAACGTGCAATCTGAATGCGTAGGTGCAGCTGGTTTCAGGGCCTTAGATGTTCTTAGGGAACCTGACCAACCAATAACTGTGTGCATCTGTGGAGATAGCTTTTGGAGCCCATTCACTCCCAAGCTGTCTGGAAAGCAGCCGTTCTACCCTGTGAGGGTTGGGTTCCTGGGAAATGGTGACAGGAGCCACCCTAGGCACATTTCCTCTACCACTTCATGGCAGAGCACTGCTGTGGAGAAGGCAGTTTCCCACGAGAGGCTGGGGTTCCACAAGGCTCAGGGATCCCTGTGAGTTTGCAGCAGGAGCACAGAACCCCCAAGTGCTTGTCACTCATTTCCCCACCGTGTCCAGTGGCTGCGACGGACAGTGGTGGTGCAGACACGAGTTCAGCCAGTTCCAGTCCAGGTTAGTGGATTTTTACCTTCTTCTTTTCTCTAAGTGGTTATCATCACTCCTTTAGAGACTCATAGGGTATGCTGCTGGGTCTGTTCCTCTCTGGGTGCTGGGGAAACCATCTTGGTTCATTCTGTAGGAAAAACTCACTCTACCTGTCTCATGTCAGCCATCTTAATCCTGAACCACTGATCCAGTATTCTTAACCACAAGACTCAGTTACCTCATTTTCATTCTTTCTGGATTATCAGATTCATTCATTTCTTCATTTATTCATTCCACAAACATTTGACAAGGGTCTATTATTTATCAAGAACTGAACTGGGCTCCAAGGATACCACAGTGGGCCAATCAGATAAGGTTCAAAGATAAAGGAGGCTTAGGTGGCTGTGGAGACGAAGCTTAATTTTTTCTCCTTTCTATTCATCATCCATTTCCTGAGAACTTACTATGTACAGTACACTTTGCGGAGGAGCCATAATAAAGTCAGTATAAATCCTGACCTCAAGAATTAATCATCCATTAAGGTGAACAGGATATCAAAGCTCTTCACACTCTGCTGTAACATGGTGCCCTAACAGACCATAAGACAGAATGCACCAATTATTGTGGAGACCAATAGTAGGGAGAAAACTAGACCCTAGACATGTTCTCTTGGTACAGATGGAATATAAACAGGGCAAAGGAAGTTCGTAAGATATCTAAGAGATAGTGATGGAGTAAAGGATAGAAAGACCTACACAAGCAAAAACCCCAAAACTCATACTCAAAAAAGCAATGTCTGTTCAGACAGAAGTAGCAAGGTCCAAGTACCTGTGGCTGGAAATGTATGTGTAGGTGAAGTGTGGTGGGGCTAAGGCTGAACTCTAGTAATCAGATGACATAGATACAGCAATTCAGCAGAGTGGTCAGAACTCCAGGCTTTGGCATGAGACAAGATGTGAACACTCGCGAGGTTATTTCCTTACTATGTGGCCTTGTACAAGTCCCTTAACATTTCTGAGTTTCCATTTCCTGTTATTTAAAAACAGGGAGCATTTTGGGACCATCTCAGAATTGTTGGGAAAATTACATTAGATAATGCTCCTAATTTTTTTGGCACATAGAAATCCTATTTTGTGCCATTCCAGTTTTTTCAAACACAAAACAAAAACTGATTGGCTCATAAAGTTGTTTCTACTCATTTCCCAAACCAGTATGTTTGAACCATACTACATCTGAATCTTCTCAGAAAAGAAAATCTAAACATTTCTCTCTCTTTTCTCTCATTATCTCTGTCCCTTTCCACCCTATTTCTGTTTTGATCTCTGTTTAAATGTATGTGGCAAAGAGGTAATTACTAAGGCAAAGAAGACATAGGCAACTCAATAGGCGACTTCCAGTAACTCTGAATTTGTAGTAAGTGAGTCAAAAAAGATGCTTCATCCTTGGAGCAGGCAGGCTGGTGGTGACTAGTCAGGTTACTTCTGGATTTCTACCTTTAAGGCTTCTTTTGCTAAGACTAATTAAAGGGTATGATTAGTATGTTATTTTTTTAGTGACTCAAATATAGCATTGATAGCTCCAGGGTGATATGGCAAGGGACATCATCCCTTAGAGTATGTTACTGATAGCAAAGCAGATGTGGCTCTTTACAGAAAATCTCTTTACACCAGGGATATATTTCAGTTATTCTGAATTAACTACTTTGCTAGTTATTTTCCAATTAGGAAGAGCTTCTTTTCTGTAATCAGACAAGCATTAAATATTTTATTAATTATTACAAAAACACTTCATGTTTTTAACTGGTGAAAAAGATTAATATTTTTTTCCTTGCCTCAGAATTGTGATGTTAATCAGTTCTTGAATTTTGAGGGTAAATTGTCCCATCATTTGGCATGGATAGCACTTAGTATTGATAATGAACTTGTAGGGAAGTACATTTCATCTCAAACTGCCAGATGCTAACTGCCTCAATCTACTCTAGAACGAGAGACAGGACTGTGAGTTTTAGCCACTCAGCAGAGCAGGGAAAGACGAACTTTTCAGAAAAGCATTTTAAGCACTTTAGCTTCCTTGTAGGGTGCGGTGCCAAGGTAATTTACGCCCCTCCTGTGATCTAAAGCTTCTGTTTGCTGGTTTGTTGTTATTTAATACTAGTGATTTCTGGTTTATAACAGTTTATATTTATTTTACTAACTTCAAGTTCTCCTGAGATTACACAGCTAAGGAAGTATATCACTGATTATTGCCATGAAGCACAAAGATAGCTTTCTTCCTGTCTCCTGCCTTTATACTCTTAAGTATGTTCAGGAGCCCGGTTACCTTAATTGTTGAACTCAACTTTGCCTCTGGTAAAGTCACTGTTTCTGGCTTTGAAACCTCCACAGAATTTGAGACAGACTTTATGTGATTCCTCACTCAGGGATTTGTATGTGGTAGGTGCTTCAAAGTCAGCTGTTAAATGACTGAATCAATGGAGGTCTACATAACATATTCAAGAAAGTGAAAGAAAAGGATTTTGTAAATAATCTTCCATTTATCAGAGGTTCTATTGTTTTACTCAATGCATATTTTTGGAGGTGCCATCTTTAAGAAATTTTGTGCAACTATTATAGATAAATTTTTATTTGTGGACATGACAAATTAGCAAGCCACTAAAATTGAATTATGTATACACACAATACTCATAAACATGAATGAATCTTTAACACATAAGAAGACAGCATACAAGTTATCTGTTGCCATAATTAAGACTGAGTAACCAGTGGCTTAACATAACAACTATTTATTATTGTTAATGAGTCTATGGTTCACACAAGTAGTTCTACTGACCTTGAATAAACTTCTCATATTTCTGAGGTTAGTTATGTGTTTGTGAGGTTGTGATCAGAACAGCCTTAGCTGGAATGGCTGGGGTGTCTCAGCTCACTTTAATTTATCTCTTGTATTCCTATAGCAGCTAACTCTTTCATGTTTTATTGCGGAAATAGGTGTTCAAATGCAAGCAAGAGGAAGCCTGCAAGACATCCTGAGGCACAGGTTTGGACATGGCACAATGTCACTCTCTCTGGATTCTGTTGGCAAAAGTAAGTTATAAGATCTCAGGTTCAAAGGATGGAGAATAGGCTTTGTCTCCTTTTGGAAGGGGCAAAAAGCTACTTCAATAAATCTACCACAAGCAGGGAAGAATATTAGCTGGAATTGCTAAGCACAAGTTAAAAACAAAATAATAGCAAAAGATAATGTTTAAAAATAAGTAATTAGAAACTTTTATCAGAGTTAAAGATTTAAGGTTCAGAGAAATTGTTGGAGAGACTCCATGGACAGATGGTGAGTCTAGGATCTTGCCCTGGGCAAAATTTTTGGAAGCTAAGATTTTAGGACAGACTTGTTACAAAATTATTATAACCAATGGAGTGAATGAAAATTCCGCACTAATCTCCAAGGGATAGAACAGCTCTCCTGGCCTCTTTTTCCAAGCATAGCCACACTGTCTGTCCATGTGTATAGAGCACAGGAAAGAGGCTCTAATCTGCTTTCTCATCCTTGTGGACTCTATCCTTAAAAAAATATTAAGTGGGCCAAGAGTGAGAAGAAAGAACATTTCTTTCTGTCTCTTTTTTCTTACTATCTCTATGCCCATCAATTTATTTCCATTTTGATCTTTGTGAAAATGGAAGTGGCAAAAGAAGAAATATTAAGACACCATTAACAGAAAACAATCTCATCTTTGTTCCTCGTACACTCCTATATAGCCTAACCTTGGTGTAAATGTCTGTTGTGAGATAGAGTTAAGCAATTTTGATTAGGTTTTTGAAATTTAAAATTAGATAACGGATATTTTGGCTCTAAATATACATGGCACTGAATCAATCAATTATCAAACAATAAATTAGTCAGTAAATCCCTATTGGGCAGTTATTATGTTAATCTCTATTATAAGGAAAATTAAGATCCAGGATCGCTACTTCTTATAAACCTTTTTCCTTGTTAAATTCACCTTTCAAGTTTGGTGAATTTTGAGTTATTCAACTGAGGCTAGACAGTAACTTCTGTTGGCCCAGCTGGCTTACAGAGCTGATAAGGAAAATAAATGGAAAAATAAAAGCAATGATGCTTTAAATAAGTACCTTTAGGATATTAAAACTTACTGAGATTATGAAAGGGCGTTTAGTATGTTTTAATGCCGAATGATAGAGTAGCATGTCAGTGTGGTGATAAGTATAATTAAAAGGCAATAAATAACTACTATGTTCAGACTATGACAAATGGGAATTCAACAGTTTTCTTTGTGATGGCTGCACTTACTTTTAATTTAACAGATGGAGACTCTGATATGGAGACTTTCTCACCAGGTCCTTGAAGGGCTTCCCTTGTAGTCTCTAACATCCTGCTCTGAATTAGGGGTGATCGTCAGTTTATGGCATTATCAAAATATGTTAGGTCATGACAGAGGTTGAGGTATTACACTCATCATCAAGCAAGAGCTAAAAACAAAGGTGGAGTGGTTATATTAATATCAGAAAATGAGTCTTCAGGACAAGAAATATATATTACCATAGGTCAAAATAACCATTTCATAATGATGCATGGTTAATTCAAAAGAAAATATGAAGGCCATGGCTTCCGAAGTCTTTCCAAACCCATGACTGAGCATAGCAAATGTCTTAATATAAGCCAAAATACTGTAAGATACTGGACTGTTCCAATGGGAGACTTTGAACTGAGGATTTTCCAACTACCCTGGTTGAACTTTTCTCACATTGCCCAGCTATCCAAGACTTTCTGTGCAATCTTTCTTCCGCCTTCCTCTCCTTCACAGTTGTCAGATCTGTCTCATAGTCTAGTATTCTCTCGGTTTTCTTGTCCATTCCCCTCTATCCTTCTCAGGCATTTCTACCATTTTATATCTAGTATATTTCCATGTCTGCTTTGTGGAGAATCTGAGCTAAAAGAGTTTAATAGAAGCGCTTCAAAATTTATGAAAGAAAAACTGAAAGAAAGAAAGGAAAAATAGACAAATCTATACATAGCTGAAGATTTTGATACTCTTCTCTCAATAATTGATAAAACAACTAGACAGGAAAAGAGTAATGACAGTAGAAACTTGAATGACACTATTAACTAATTTGACCTAATTGACATTTATAGAATACTATAGCTAACAATGTCAGACTACATATTCTCTTCAAGAGTAAATAAAATATTTACCAAGTTAGACCATATCTTGGAACATAAAATGAGTCTCAATACATTAACAACACTTGAAACTATACAGAGTATGCTGTCTTGCTACAATAAAATTAGATTAAGCATTAATAAAATGATAGCTGAAAAATCACCTAGTATGTAAAATTAAATAATTTAATTTTAAGTAACCACTAGATCAAACCAAAAATAAAAAGTATAATTAGGAAGGATCACTGGAGCCCAGCAGGTCAAGGATGGGGTGATTGTGAGTGTGTCACTGCACTTCAGCTTGGATGACAGAGTAAGAATCCAACTTAAAAAAAGGTATAAATGGAAAATATTTTGAATTTAATTTTTTTTTTTTTGAGTTGGAGTCTCACTCTGTCGCCCAGACTGGAGTGCAGTGGCCACTCCCGGCTACCACAGCCTCAACCTGCTGGGCTTCGGCGATCTTTCCGCCTCAGCCTTCAAAGTAGCTGGAACTACAGGTGTGCGCTACCATGCCCGGTTAATTTTTTATTTATTTATTGTAGAGATGAGGTCTCACCAAGTTGCCCAGGCGGGTCTCGAACCCGCGGGCTCAGGCAATCCACTCACCTCAGCCTCCCAAAGCGCAGGATTACAGGCTGAGCCACCGAGTCCGGCTCGTTGTGGTTTTAAATTAAGTTTCTTGGCCACCGAGCTGGCTCGTTGTGGTTCTAAATTAAGTTACAACTACTAGAATGGCTACAATTAAAACACCATTTTCACAAAGTTAATAATCCTTCCATTCATTTTTATTCAAAGAGGGCTTCTTTGATCTCAAATCTAAATTATTCTCCCTATTGGTTCTTTATAATTTTTCTTTCTGGCACCTATAATACTGTATCATAAATTTATTAAATTTAGTATTTACTGATTGACTTTTCCTCTAGAATGTAAGTGCCATGAAGTCACCATTCTAATGGTGCAACTATTGGAAACTACTAGTGTCTGACATTTAAGAGAGCCTCGATAACTATTTCTTTAATAAATGAATGAATGAAACTTCCTGATAGAGTGGTACAGAAACTTAGTTAAAACAAATCTCCGTAAAAGTTTATTTCAATGAAACTTGATTAAAGGCTATTGTTAAAGTCTCCTTTATTTACTCTCTTTTACAAACTCTCTACCCAGTGACTTGAGGTAATTTTATATCTTCAGAAATGGATTTCTGAGGTTAGAGGCATTTTCTTGCTTGATTAGCATCTGTTTCTTGGGTGCTTTCATTGAGATGAAGGTGGTGTCTTCAGACTTGCACCAGATTCTTGTTATGCCTGTTTGATCACTCTGTATTCGAGCATTATTAATCTCAATATCTAAACTCCAGTTGCTGTGGCTTTTTGTAATTCAAGGCATTCTGAAAAGCAAGCAAGGACTGTCTGACTCAAGGGTTATGAAGCATATCTTGTTGGTTTCATGGTATTTACCACATCATGGGAAGGAAACTATGTTCTGAACCACGTCTGGCTGAAAAAAAGGAGCGTTCACAAAGATATAAAGAAATATTTCAATATTTTCTGCAGATTCCTGCAAATTGTCTTCTTTTTATTCCTTAGCGTTCCTCGTTGTATTAACAAGGGAAGACTTAGGCAAAACACACTCTGTCCATAGCACTCCGCCACATCCTCCAATTTAGCCTTTAACAGCAGTAGAGGTGATACTCTTATTGTCATTCCTTTCCTTTGTGAGTTTGTTTAGAAGCTGGGCAGGGATGAGGGCTATGATTTATTGGATTTTCACAGAGTTTTCAATGATTAGAGTTTGTCTCTGTAGATTTGGGCCTCTGCAAATTTAACTTATGAGGACATCTCCTCATCAGCATCAGTGGATATTTTTGTTGATCTTATAAGTCCAGGGAAGTGCACCAAATTCAGAATTCAAAGATAAATGTGCCTTTGAGGAATTTATGACCTTGTTATAAGGAACACAAGTGCATGAGTATAACTGTTTCAAATTAGATCATATTTTAAAGTTTATTTTTTATGTGTACAATTAAAAGACTTTTAGTATATTCACAAAGTTGTGTAACCATCACAATTATCTAATTCCAGAACATTTTCATCACCCTAAAAAGAAAAACAAGAAAAAATGAATAGCTAATAGCAGTCACTCCTGTTCTGCCTCGCTCCAAGTCTTCTGTCTCTATAGATTGGCTTATTCTAGACATTTCATGAAAATATAGGCATAATGTGTGGCCTTTCGTGTCTGGTTTTTCCACTTAGCATAAGGTTTGCAAGGTTTATCCATATTATAGTGTGTATCATTTCTTTTTATTGCTGAATAATATCCCATTGCATAGAAAAATATATTTAACTTCTACATATTTGGAGAGTTATTAGATATCTGTTATTAATTTTTAGCTTAGTTTCATCATGATTCAAGAACATACTTTGTACTTTGTATGAATCCCACCACTTTATATTTCTCTCTTTTTTATTTTATTTTTGCATTAAAGATGTGGGGTACAATTCAGCATTAGGTATACAAGTGGTCATCATACAGGTAAATATTTTTATATCTCTTAAGTTTCCTTCGATATTCCAGAACATGGTTTATCTTGGGGAATAGTCTATATGCAGCTGGAAAAAAATGTGCATTCTGCTTTTCTTGAGAAGCATGTTCAGTACATTTCAGTTAAGTAGTTTGTTGATATTGTTCAGATCCTCTGTATTACACTTATTTTCTGTCTAGCAATTCCTGAGGGAAGTGTTAAAGTCTACAACTATAACTTGTGGGTGCGTCTATTCCTTTTTTAAGTGCTTTTTGTTTTTTCTTCAAGTATTTTGAAGTCCCATTGTTCAGACATACATGTTTAGGATTTTAAGTTTTCTTGGAGAATTAACACTTTTAGCAGAACAACATTTTTGCTCTGAAATCTCCTTTATGTGATATTAATGTAGCTACTCTAGCTGGCTGAACATACTGATGACTGTTTTTGAACCCATTAGAAAGTTGAGGCGCCAGAGCACACAACTAGTTTAAAATCCGTCCATGCGAGGAAAGAGGAGACATGAGTCCTTGCTTATCTATGATAGAGGTAAGAGGACACTGACAGACTTCAGCTGGAATAACTGACTGATCAGAAAAAGCTGAGTACGACTAGCGGGCATGGGAAGTCCTTGGGGACGACGGAATTTATGTGAGTCTTTGCCTTCTTTCAGGCTTTTTCTCCACAAATGTTAGTAGCTGTCCCCAGAAAAGAGCCTTAAGAAAGCTAAGTTGGTGGGGGGGCAACGGGACTGACCCATTTTCTGTTTTCTGATGACGTCACAGCCTTGGGCATGCACACGTCTTTAATTCTCATAGGTGTGCAAATTGTTTCCTTCCCCCAGGTGCAATACATTTTTACCAGTCCCTTTGGGGGTGAGAGCATTGATGTCCCCCTGCCCCACATACACTGATCAAGGTTTTGTTCTACTTGAAAACAAGGGTCTGGCTGATTTGAGGGGCACTTCTGAACAACCGTCCATTTCCTCTTCTGGGTCTGCATTACATCGAAAACTTCAAGGCCTTTTCTGGTTTTTGTTTTGTTTTGGGTAAACATCCTTTGGGATTCTTGGAGAAAGCCCTGAAAGAGGGTGTGGACTCGCTTAATTTCTGTGGTTCCCAGGGCCTTCACGCTGCCCCTCCAGCCCACACTCAGCATCACTAGTTCATCAATTTCCGGCTGATGGCTCCTCAGCTTCCAGGGGCCTCTGGTCTATGTGATAAGTGTTCACATCTCCCTTCCTGAAGGTGGCAGTATTGCTTCAGATTTTTTTGTCAGCTGTTTGCCATCTTGACTCTCAGAGGGTTAAAAATTAAGTCAGGAAATCGCAGTTTGTGTAGCTTTTTTGTTGTTGTCTAGGGTGGAGGTAAAGCCTCCCTCTCATTAGGTGGCAGAGTGGCTTGAGTTTTGCTCTAGATTCCAGTGACTGAAAGTGCCGGTGGCTCTTCCATGAAGTGAGCACTGTGGGCTGGATCTGATGTGTGTTGTGGCTCTCATCCGAAGGCACCACGGGCTTTCACGTTTTCTGTGCATACTGTGTGCTAGTTGCGGGCCTCCTTTTCTGGAGAGTTTCCTTCTCTTCGCAGTGGTGTGTCCGTGGCAACTCTCCCAGCAGCATTGCACTATGACTGGTGAGCCTAGTGGCAGGAGCTTAGGGGAAGGTTTTCCCTGCTGTTCTGATTGTATGCCACTCTCAGGCAAGCACTTTGTCTGCTCCTCAGGGGTGTGGCCTTCACAAGTGTCTTTGCCCCTCCTTCAGCCTTACTTCTAGGTTCATTACCCTATTTCTGTCCCTTTTCTGGGGGGTGGAAGTGTTTTTCTGTTCCTGTCCCCCAATTGCAATGTGTTTTCTCCTGTGTCCAAAGGGCCTCAGTTTCTGTTTTTCTGTCTCCCTACAGATAAATGCTTTTGATCCCCAGGGGGCATACAGGAAATGGTTCTGGACATAGGTATGTACCCCTCTCATGGTGGCTGCTGTTGTTTCTCTCTTTAGGCCTGCACCTGCTTTGAGAGTTTTTAAAGGATTCCCCCACTACCACCCTTCCTTGTTAGCTCTCGGTACAGTTTGTGGAGAACAAGCCAAAGTTAACTCGTGGGTGCAACTCCTCCTCATTACTTATCAGTGGCTGGCGAGAACTTCGCTTTGACTACCAGCCTACATTTGCCTTTCACCGCAGCTATTCCCGCTGAATTCCTACTGGCGTCCTGCTGGCTGTGCTGGCTCAGGTCGATATGTTGTCAAGTCTTACTTCTTCTTGAAGGCACCTGTTTCTTCTCAGATTTCAGGGAGATGGTTGTGGTAATTTGAAGTTGTCTACATTTCTGAGAGAGAGCAGAAGAAGTCACACTACATTTTCCATCTGTATAACCACCAATGAAATGGAGAAATACGGTTTTCCAGCAGCTTCTCCTAAGTTAATAACCCCACAGAGACAACCGCCATTCTCATTTTCATCACCATAAATAGAATTACTTGTTCTTGAATTTCATAACAGTAAGCTCATACTGATCAAACGTTAGGTATCTGGTGTCTTTTACACAATACTACATTTTTAACAGTCATTTGTGTTCTTGCACATCTTATTTCTTGTACATCATAGTACTGTAGTTTGTTCTTTCTATTGCTCTGAATATATGAAAATACTACACTGTATTTATTCTTAATCGCTTATATCCAATAAATGATATAATTTTGTTTTGATTCCAGTTCATGGCTATTGTAAATAAAGCTGTGTCCTTGAAACTTTAAGTATGGCAAAAGCAGAACAAAACCCATAAAATCTGAAAATACAAATGGAATGAATTAGTTTCCACATCTCATAGGATTTCAATATTCAAACTCCAGAGTAGGTGTACAGCATTTGTCTTGGTTAGTAATTTTCTATGCTGCAGCAGTGCAAAAATAGAGAATTGACTCACAGAACCTAGTGGTATTTTTTCACCACACACATATCTTTGCAGGGCTTACTCAGAGTCCTTGTCAACCTTTGCCTTTTCCGTTAGCCGTGGCAAACACTGCCCATTGGACAGGACCTGCTTAAATCAGATCAATTGTGTGCACAGACTCCAACATGCTTTCTTCTGCACGGCATTTGACTGGCACTTGAGACCGTGTCCTAAGCCACAGCACTTAAGGAAATAAGCCCATCATTTAAAAAGATAAAATATACTATACTCAAAATAACTCTTAGAAATTCTTTATTCCTTCCTGTTGCCCCCTAAAACCATAATGACAAGGGTATATTCTGTATTTTCTGAGAAGTCCACAATGAATTATTAACCTTGGAATTTTCTGGGTATCGAGGCTGAGGGACAGCAAATTCAGGCAGGGACTGGGGCACAGGATAACACAATTAGATTTTGGCCAACTGAGTCAAAGCAAGAGATAGAGTGACACAGATTTCTAGGGACAGAGGTCAAAATAGTTAGGGAAAAGGGTACCATCAACCAGAGAATAATGGGTCAGAGAATGGTCTCTGAGAAGTCAACACAGCACCTCAGGGAGTTTGAGGAACAAATACAAGGTGCAGGGCTAGCACATGAAGCAACATTGTGTTTCACTCTTGTCTGCTGTGGTCGTCTGATCATGGCCACAGCCAAAAACACCTTCACTTTGCGAAGAGGTCATGCTAATTTTCTGAAGATTTTGATTCCTGAGTACTAGGTAATTACCATACTCTAGGGATGCATTCTTTTAGAAGAATCTTTACAATAAGATAGCTTTTAAAAGTTGAAGGTTGCGATTCTTTATTTCCCTCCCAGTGCCTTTGGAGCTCCTAACTATGCACCCTCAAGAGCCCTGTGAGATTGGAGCCCCCTGCTATGTTTTAGTACTGGTTTACGTGTTCATGACATTCAAGCTCACTAAGCAGTAAATGTGAGAGGGGTAGTGTGTTGGATTCGTCTGGAGACAGGCTAGAAGAGACGCATGTTTGCTCTTGCCCCATCTTCTCCTGTGACCGTTAACCTCCTTTCAAAATCAGGCACGTGGACTAGATTTGCTTTTACCATGGCCCAAAGCTTCGGATACTGATTATTGTTAGCAAGTTCTTGTTAAGATGGCCAAATCAAACTTTTGAAGCCACTTGTCATTGCAGCCCTTCTGCCCTAGTTACAATTGTGTAATCTCGGCCCATTTATTCGTTATTTCTTTATTAATTACTATAGCTTGCTTTCGTTTAGTTTGTTCCTCCTAGATGTCTAAATGTTGAAATAAGTAAAATTAAAACTGCAATTTTCTTATGTGAGAGTTTTAGTATTTTTTCTCTAAACTTGCCTCATAGCACTGGAAATTATATGATAAGATCTCTTTCAGAATCAGTCTCTTGTACAATACTTAAGAGATGATTTTTGGGCAGAGACCTGGGGCCCACACAGTACCACCACGTAGTAGCCCTGATAGTTTTACTTCATATATCTAACAATGCATCTGGGGCTGGTAAAATATTTTAAAAAGAAGACTCTCTCTTTTTTCTGTGTGGCTCACTTGTAAAAGGGCGATCAATGTGTAGAATAGGGGGGAGGAAGGAGTTGACACTAAATGTGCATCTACTGAATTCCAGATCTATTGCATGTACTTTGAAGGAAACAATATATGTAGTTTTTACAACAGATATGATACTAGTAACCTCAAATTCCTATGAGTGAATGAAAGTTCTGAAGGGTTAAATGAGTACTCAGTGTCAGGTTAAGTGAGTACTCAGTGTCTCATAGCCAATGAGAGAAGGAGCCAGGACCAAAACAGGGTAGTTTTGCTCCAAAGTCCATATGCTTCCTATTAGATCATAACACCTGCAAAACAAGCTGGCAAGTATTTTGAACTCGTTGAATAGATGGCACTAGACGAGGCATCTGGAAAGCCTAATCTTCATAGGATTTTAGCCTTTTAAACACAATTTGTGTTTAATACAACTTTTCTTTTTGGCCTGCAGTTTACACTGCATTCTCCTATAACCAAAACATACACTTATTATTAGTGGCTTGCCATTATCTAATGCAAATAGTAACATTATGGCAACAAAATTCAGGTGAAACTATGCTAAGAATTGGACTGGCTTATGATATAATCTCTACCTTGATTAACCTCTACCGCTCCCCTTTTTTTAACAATAACTACTAGATGCAGCCAAATTGGTTGTCCTGATATTTTTACCCTCATTTATGATTGCATGAGGGTTGTATAATTAATACAAGGATCAGCTGACTTGACCAAATATCATTTAATTTCATGAGTCATATACAATATTTATATCAACCTTTCTGTGTAACATCTTATTTTAGTGGCATAGTCATGATAAAAGAGTCTTTTTTCTGATGAACAGTTGTTTGCTTTCTCATAGTGACTGAAGAGGCAATGACTTCTTAATGAAGCAAATTAAGCTTCAGTGGATACACAGTGGGAAGGAGCCCCTAGAGAAGGTCAAGTTTTCAGGCATAGACAATTTTTGATCATATCCTTTTTTAATGAAAAAAGCAAGCTACCGATAGTCCTATTTAATCAGAAAGGTTTAGAGTTTATTTCCATTGAATTAACAAATAAGCAGGTTGTGAGATTACAAAGTAAATTTTAATTTTCCAAGTGTATCTTTTAGGAACGGTGCAGACAAGGTCCAAAATAATCTCTGTTATAAAGGAAATGAAATTTAGCTCATTATGTTTTACCTGTTCTCCAAATGCTTCTTCTCACATCTTATTCATCCCCAAGGAGATTGATAATATATTGTCTTTTTAGGGACTCAGGCACAAAACTTTACCCTTGTACATGCAGTCTCTAAATCCAATTTCTTCTTTTTCCCTTCCTTCCTCGGCATCATCTTCACTGGTTCAGGGCATAAAATGGACAAATCTGAACCACCGTCATCGTCTGCTCACTGGGTCTCCTTTTCCTTCCGCTTCTCTATCAAAGATTGTTGCTTACCAACAAAGCCCAGTCTCTCAAACCTGGCATTCGGGGCTCTCTAGTTTATAATTCCATCGCCTCCTCTTCCTTAGATGATAGAACTTGGCAGATAATTACATTCCTTGTCTTTGTGCTTCTGCAGTTTTTATCATGTTATTCCCATTGCCTGACTGGCCTTCATCCGCATCCTTTCCTGTCCAAAAGCTGTTCATCTTTCAAGACTTGCAAACACTTTTGGGGACACTGTTTCTCTCTTTTTTTCATGCCACACCTGCCCCTTTCTTTCTTTATTTTTTTTAAATTATAAAGATGTGGGGTACAATTCAGGGTTAGGTAAACAAGCGCTGACTATGCAGGTACCCTTGTTTATGAGGTATGCCCTTCCTTCCCAACAGTTTCCCTCAACTGCCAGTCCCAGCCCCCTCCCTGACAGTTTCCCACTGCTGCCAAACCCTTTCTTATAGTATTATAGTTGTTCACAGTCCACTTATGAGTGAGAACTTATGGTACTCTGTTCTTTGTTTCTGTGATAGATCACTGAGTATGATCGACTCTAAATTCATCCAAGTTGCTGCAAAGTCCATATGTTTGTCCTTCTTCATGGCCGCATAGTATTCCATTGTGTATATGTACCACATTTTTAAATCCAGTCCAGCTTTGATTGGAAACATTGTTGGTTCTGTGTTTTTGCTATTGTGAATAGAGCTGAAACAAACATACATGTGCAGGTATCTTTTTTGTAGAATGATTTGAGTTCCTCTGGGTATATTCCCAATAGGGGAATTGTTGGGTCATAGGGAAGGTCAATTTCTAGTTCTTTCAGAAGTTGCCACACTGTCTTCCAAAGAGGTTGCACTAGTTTGCATTCCCAACAACAGTGTAGACGCATTCCCTTTTCTCCATATCCTTGCCAGCATCTGTTGTTGTTTGTTTTATTAATGATGGCCATACTTACTGGGTTAGGTGGTATCTCAATGTGGTTTGTTTGCATTTCTCTGATGATGAGTGAGGCTGAGCACTGTTTCATGTGTCTGTTGGCTGTCCGTATATCTTCTTTTGAGAAGTGTCTATTCATGTCTTTTGTCTGGGTCTGCCTTTTTTTTTTCCTTTTGGTGCATTTGAGTTCCCTGTAAATCCTAGATGTTAGACCTTTGTCAGATATACAGCTGGCAAATATTTTTCCCATTCAGTGGGTTGTTTCCCTGCTCTCTTGATGGCATAACAGAAGCTCGTTAGTTTGATGAGGTCCCACTTGTCTGATTTCTTAAGGTATGGGCATTTAGGGATCTGAATAGGAACTGGTTGCCATTTCCAATTTCCATACGAGGGGACACTGTTTCTCATTGCCTTCTGTAGAAGGCAACAGTCTCTTCTGAAATATAGCTCTTGATCAAATGTCACAAGTCGCTTCTTTCTTGAATCATTATGTATACGTGCTTTACTTTTTAATTTTTATTGAAATGGCTTTAAGGGGTACACATGGTTTTTCACATGGATGCATTGAATAGTGGGAAAGAAGTCTGGGATTTAAGTGTACCCTCCACTCCCACCTGTGCACATTGTAACCAATAGATGACTTTTCATTCCTATCCTCTTCCCACTTTCCCTTTTCTGATATTTAATGCCCATTATGCTATTTTATATGCTTTTGCGATTCTTTAGTTTAGCTCACACTTATAAGTGGGAACATGCAGTGTTTGTTTTTTTGTTCCTGCGTTGCTTCACTTAGGATTATGGTCTTCAATTCCACTCAAATTCCTGAAAAAGACATTATTTCATCCCTACTATTCATGACTGAATAGTATTTCATTTTATATATATATATATATGTATATATATATATACACACACATACATATATATAAATACATACATACATATGTATATACATATATATAAATCACATTTTCATTATCCACTGATCAGTTGATTTAGTTGATTCTGCATCTTTGAAATTGTGAATTGTGTTGTAATGAACTTATGGGTTCAGGGGTCTTTTTTGTATAATGATCTGTGTTCCTTTGGGCAAATATCAAGTAGTAGAATTGCTGGATCAAATGGCAGATCTACTTTTAGATTTTTGAGAAATCTTCATATCGATTTCTCTAGAGGTTTTGTTAATTTACACTCCCACCAATGTGCATAAGTATTCCTTTTTTACTGCATCCATGCCTGCATCTTTTTTCTTTTGATATTTTAATAATGGCCATTTTGACTCATATAAGGTGGTGTCTCATTGTGGTTTTAATTTGCATTTTCCTGACACTTTGCAACAAAATCAAAAATAAATGAGATTTAATTAAACTAAAAAGATTCTGTACAGCAAAAGAAATAATCAACTGAGTAAATAGGCAACCCACAGAATGAAAGAAGATATTCACAAACTATACATCTGACAAAGGAATCTACAAATAATTTTTAAAAATGGGCAACAAAAGCAAAAAGCAAATAATCCCATTAAAAAGTGGGGGAAAAGCCCACAAAAGCCAATGCAGCAAAAGCTAAGATTGACAGGTGGGACCTTATCAAACTAAAAGTTTTTAAATAGCAAAAGAAACCATCAAGAGAGTAAAAGAAAATGCACAGAATGGAAAAAAAATATTTGCAAGCCATGCATCTGACAAAGGCCTAACATCCAGTATCTACAAAGAACAAAAGCAAATTGACAAGAAAAAAAAATCAAACAATATTAAAAGTGGGCAAAGAACATGAACTGACACTTCTCAGAGGAAGACGTTCAAGCAGCCACAAAACATATGAAAAAATGCTCAGCCTTACTAATCATCAGAGAAATGAAAATCAAAACTACAATGAGATACCACCTAATACTGGTAAGGATGTCTATCATTAAAATGTCAAAAACTCAATACAGAAATTCATATGAAAACATAAATGACCATGAATAGCCAAAACAATCTTCAGCAAAAGAAACAAAGTGGGAGGTATCACACTTCCAGACTTTAAACTTTATTATATGACTACAATAATCAAAATAGCCTCGTGTCAGTACAAGAACAGGCATATAGACCAATGGAAAAGAACAGAAATTCTGGAAGCAAAACCTCAATTTCTCAACCAACTCATCTTTAACAAAGCCTCCACTAACAACCACTGAGGAGAGGAGAACTGATTCAGTAAATGGTGCTGGGAGAACTGGATGATCACATGCAGAAGATTAAAACAAGACCCCCACCTACCATCATACACAAGAATCAACTCTAAATGGATCAAAGACCCAAATGTAAAACCTCAAACTCTAAGAACCTTACAAAATATGGGAGACATACTTATGGAAATTGAAACTGGCAACCAATTCCTGATCAAAATTCCATATGCTCATGCCATAAGAGATAAGATAGGCAAATGAGACCTCATCAAACTGAAAA
>CAUYQG010135366.1:0-36556 GCA_963574415.1 Tarsius wallacei
CCCACAGTCTCAAACATTCACTATCATCTTTTTTCTTTTGTTCAGCTTCTCTCCCCCCGCCCCCCCACCCCCCCCCCCTGATGCCCAGTTACTTGGAGGCTGAGGTGGAGAATCACATGAGCCCAGGAGTTCCAGGCTACAGTGAACTATGATTGCATCACTGCACTCCAGCCTGGGTGACAGAGTAAGACCTTGTCTCTTAGATTAAAAGGGGGGGGGGGGAGTGGGGGGGGCGGGGGGAGAGAAGCTGAACAAAAGAAAAAAGATGCTAGTGAATGTTTGAGACTGTGGGGCAGGAACATGTGGGATAAACAACATTCACCCCCTACAACTTGTATTGGAGGAGTGCTATGGCAGCCTGGAAGGGCTTTCCATGCAGGCATCGGCTTTCCATGAAGGCATCTATGTGCAAGTATTTCACATCATTAAACACAACTTCTTGCTTTGGGCAGACTTTTATCAACGAATTACCAGAAAACCTCAAAGAGGCTTGGTCACTAACATACAGGGGAACTTTAGGGCCCTTTTGATGTCTGCTCTTGGCATGCCAAACAGCAATTCACACAAAGATAAAAAGCATTCACAGAACTAAAAGGTCATTCTTAATAGATTAAAGCATCATAGCTTGTTCAGTGACAAAGGTCCTTCAGTATATATTCTTTCTCCTCTAGAGTAAATATGTAATCATCCTGTGTAAATAATGAGAGAAAATTACACCAGTAGAAAGAGTTTTATGATTTGAAGGCAAATGAAACAGAATGAGATAAAATTAAATGCCCAATGTCATAAGAAAATAATAGATGTTTTGCTTAGAATAAATTTGATTTCTTTTTCCCAATATCCCTTCATAAGTTAAGAAATTACCAGCAATCTTTTCCATAGGCTCTTGTTTTGTAGGTAGGATAGGTGTTATTTACTCCTGAGATCACCTTCTCCACCTTGACTTCCTTCTATTAGCTATAACCAAGGTGGTCACCAAAAAGAAAATTTTACAGTGTAGTTGAGAATAAATTAATATAGGCGACACTCTGAAAAAATGAGAAGACATCTGAATAAAGATAATTGAAAAAGGATAAGGTATGCACTTTAATTGCAACAATTCAACGATGGGTTGGGTTCATAGGAAAGTTAGACCTAAGGATCTGTCTGGTTAGACTTACGATGGGCATTAGAGGGTGGGCAGGATCTGACTAGGACAAGAGGAGTTAGGGGGGAGGGAAGAAAGGGAGAGAGGAGGAGGGGGAGAGAAGGGAAGAGGGAGAGATGGAGAGAGGGAATGAGAGGAAGAGGGAGAGAGGGGGAGAGGGAGAGAGGGAGGGAGAGATATTGATTTTTACAGTAGAGGCTTCTATAGTGTTCCCATGTACTCTGGAGATTAAATGTTAAAACAGGTGCAACATATTCATTCGTAGAGATTATTGGGTAGTTTATTAACTTAGATATTCACTTGGCTCTTTGTACTATATGCCGCCACAGAATTTTACAGCCTTTATATAATTAAGCGATGTTTATTTCTGAAAAACATTGGCACTATTGCGGGTATTATAGACTTCATATTTCTTGTTAAACGTATGTGTTAAATGTTTGGACTTCACTGTTTTAGATATAGAAAGTAACTCAAGCCTCAATATAGAAACTTTTTTTGTCTCTTAAAGGCTTTTCCATTAGACTTCACAAATTTAACGGAGTTGTTTGCTTTTACCTGAAATGACTTATAGATATCTTGAAAGTTGTCTTCTGAGCTCCCTGACTTAATTTTCATCTGAAGTGGTTTTCCCGATATGCTATTAAAAAGGAAAGTGAGAAGGAAGTTAAGAAAATATTAAACAATTCTTTTAGAACAAATCTGAGTCCTTTCTTTAAATTTGTTGTGTTGTTTTTGAACACATTCTGTGAAATCTGTTGATGAAAGATGCCAAACTAAAATATTTAAGATGGTTTATTCTGATCCAAACATGAGTGGCTTTAGACGACTGTACCCAGATGGTCCTGAGAATGTGTGCCCTCTGTGGTTGAATTGTAGCTCGGTTACGTACATTTTAGAAGGACAGAAGTTATGGAAAACCACACATCAATATATGTGCCATTTACATTGGTTAGATGTGGAAAGGCAGGGCATCTCCAAGTGGGCACTTGCAAGTTATGGGTGGATTCAATGGTTTCTTGACTGGCAATTAGTTAGCAAGAGTTGGAAATTTGAAATTAGGAGAGGTGGCCTATTGAAGTAAGGGGACAGAAAAATTTCCCAAGTTTCTTGATACAGAGGTGAAGACTTATAGGTGGGAGATCTCAGAGAGAGTAAGTGTCTTAAAAGGCACTTAGAGTCCGGGAATCCCCATGGTCATAAAATACTTTGATTTTCCTTCTTTATCTGTGTTGTGATGTTAAGCTAGAGTGTGTCAAACATAAATCTTTAAAATTTTTATTAGCCCTTTAGATTTTACATTTTCTGTTTTTGTTTTTGTGGCTGTTGTTGTTAGTTGAGGCCGTCGTTAACAATTTAAGAAAAGACAACTGCACTTGTACCCCTAAATCCATTAAAAATAGCAAAAGGAAGCTGTTGCCAGACCATCACTGCCATTCTTGCTGAGCTATGGTGTGGCCATGTGCTCTTTGAGCTACAGCCAGTCCATGTTTTCTTAAGCTTTGGCCCCCTCCCCTACCTTGGGGAGGTGAATCGCCTCTTTCTCTTTATCTCTAATTTACTTTCTAAATAAACTATATTTTGTAATCTAAAAAAAAAAGAATTTAAGAAAAGAAGCCCACTATATTTTCAAAGTTCAGTTTTAATTCATGACAATGTTAGTACATGAACAGAAAAGAACATGTGAAATGCTATACTGACGAGTATAAGTTAGGAAATAAACCTAATTTGCAGAGGTAAAATTTCACTCTCTCTCTTTTCTGTAAGTCCAGGTTCTGCCTCCAAATTTTGTTTGTTCCAGAAACTCAGATAGTCTAGCTAAGTCTCTGTTTTTAAATTTGAAAAATAAGATTTTTTTTTTTGAGTCGGGGTCTCTGTTACCCAGGCTGGAGTGCAGTGGCATGATCAAAGCTCACCGCAGCCTCTATCTCCAAGACTCAAGTGAATCTCCCACATCAACCTCCCAAGTAGCTGAGACTATAGGTGCATGTCACCATACCTGGCTAATTTTTAAAATTTCTGTAGAAACGAGGTCTCACTGTGTTGCCCAGGCTGGTTTCGAATTCCTGGGCTCAAGCAATCCTCCCACCTTGGCCTCCCAAAGTTCTGAGATTACAAGTGTGAACAACAACATCCAGCCAAAATTTTTTATTTTCAAGAAACAAGGTCTTGCTCTGTTGCCTAGACTGGAGTTCAGTGGCAAAGCCCTACATCACTGAAGCCTTGAAATCCTGGACTTAAAAGATCCTCCTGATTTAGCCTGAAACCACCTATATAAAGTTAATATTGTGCCATTGGGTAAAAGCTGTAGAAGAGACCCGAGCCTTGAAAAGCTGCAGCTATGGTTAGAAATGAACAAACCTGTTGTTTCTAAATTTGTTTTTGCTCCAGTAGAGGGCAATTGATTACCTTCGTGTCCTGACCCCTGGGGAAGGGAGAAGCTGCCCCAAAAAGCTGATAACATGTTCCTTCTTAAACAATGAGCCTAAGGTTGCTTGAGTACAAAATCAGCTTCAATCTCCAGGCACACCACCTACCCCATACCTTCCTCCTAAACTACCTTTATAATGGCTCTCTGCCAGGGAGTAGTAGCTGAGAGTCACAGGACTTGTTTTGTTGATAACATCTATTGCAAAACCTACAAATGGTATTTGAGATATTTTTCAGATTTTGATGGGCCTGAGGCCCCACTCAGGACTAGGACACAAACTAGGAAGCTGGCTTCCCTGATCCTGTGTGCCCACTCCCGCCTAGAAATTGGCACTGTGACCAGGAAGACAGTCTTGATACCCCCATGACACCATCAGCCAATCAGCAGCTCCAGCCCACCAAATTCCCTTGAAAAACCCCATTCTCTGATTTTTCAAGGAAGTGAATTTGAGTAGTATCTCCCGTCCTTCTTGCTCAGCTGCTTTTTGATATTAAACTCTTTCTCCATTGTAATGGCTGCATCAGTTTTGGTTTTTCTCAGCAATAGGCATAAGAACCTGGTCAGGCTGTAACAACCCTTTAGCGGTAATTACAGTCATGCACCAACACACCCAATGAATTTTTTAATTTTTATTTTTTTGTAGAGTATGTCTTGATATGTTGGCCATGGTGGTCTCAGACTCCATCCTCAAACAGTCTTCTGGTGTTGGCCTCCAAAGTGTAACCCAAAGTGTTGTGATTACAGGCATGAGCCACTGTACCTGGCTGGGAATCCTTATACTGTTGTAAAGTTCAAGAAATGACGGAGACAGTGTCTTAATTGAGTTAAAGGTTTGTTCTGGCCATGTTAACGATGGGCCAGGGAAAAAAAACACAAATCACAGTAGCATCTGTGATCCATGCCTTTAAGATGGGGGAAGAACAAACAGGAGGGGAGGGAAAAAATAGGGAAAACAGGTCGGAGGTAGGCAGTGAGGCAAGGGGTTTACATTCTTGTGAAGGCTTTGAATTTACATTTTATATATGTCCAGAGGAGATACAGTCAGTTGTATATTCATCTTGCATTCAGCTAGTCTACATACATTTCACATAAGATAAAGTAAATCTGTGGAAAGCTAGGGCAGAGGAAGAAGTCAGTTATGTATTTGTCTTAGGGAGAGAGGAGAATAATTTCTTGACCTTGTTCAGTACCTATGAAGGTAAATTGTTAATTTACATCATCAGGGTGAAATACAGCAGAACTGTGCTTAGGGCTAGTCCATGGGGTGGGGTATGTATACTGAAAGATTTTGGATCCCACAAGGAATTTCTTTGTGAGCAATTTATGAGGGAAGCCATCTGGGGAGGTATGTGACCTTCTATCACTACAGCTATCTGTTTGAGAGCAAAAGGAAGGCAGGCTTTTTTCTTTGTCTTTTTTTTGTTGTTGTTGTTGTTTTTCATGCCTCCGTTCCCAGGCTCAACTTTCCCTTTGGCATAGTTAGTTTAGGGCCCCAAGATTCCATTTTCTTTTGTACTATCTTTACATTTCCTTTTAGGGTTAACATCTATTTTTAATAATCACTCAAATTATTATAGAATCTGACTATAAAGTCAGAGGATTAAACTGGAGGACATAGAGGAAGAATTAGAGTTACATAGTACAAGGAAGTTGATAAATTATTTTATGTTTTCTGTATTTTTTGTTGTAACTATAATCATGAGAGACACAAAGTATACTATCTACTTAAATTTTCTCATATTAATTTTAAAATTTGTTAGCATAGCACATAAAATATCTTATTATACAACTTACTCGCATTGAATTTCTCCCTAAGTTTCCTTGATGTTAATTGATCTTTTTTGGGGAGGGGAGAAATAAACATTGCCAGTTGGCTATATTCCCATGGCAATTTTTTTTTTTTTAGATAAAAATTATTGGCCAGGAACAGTGGCTCACACCTATAATTCTAGCACTTTGGGAGGCTGAGGTGGGACAATTGCCTAGAGCCCAGGAGTTTTTCTTTTCTTTTTTTTTTTTTTGAGACCAGCCCAGGCAACATAACGAGATCTTATTTCTACAAAAAAAAAAAAGGAAAAAATTAGCAGGGCATGGTGATGTGCATCTGTAGTACTAGCTATTCAGAGGGGCAGAAGGAGCCCTGAAGGTTTTGAGGTCATGGTGAGCCATGATTGTGCCACTGCACAAGTTGGAGTGAGACTTCAACTCAAAAAAAAATTATCTTTTGTAGTCAGAATCTCTCATTCCTAATGTCTCATAGAGGCAAAGTTTTACTGTAATACGTATTACAGGAAGGAAAAAGAAAACATAAAGTATTTTCCTGAAATCTTCCTCTTCTAGATTTATGTAATTTCTTGTTGCCAGGACTAGGAAGTGCTATATAATCTATTCCCAAATGTCAACAGCCTGGAATATAATCGGAAGGACCATGTACTTAATTCAATATTCAGTTACATTTTATTAGGACTTTGTGGTGCACAATGAGATGTGTCATCAAAATTGCTTTTCAGGAATGAAGCACTTAGTTCTCTAAACTCTGAGAGAACTGCTGGAATATAATCCCTTGTGGGTCACCCTCATTGGGAATTTTCTTGACTGAAGAAAACTGCCTCACACAAGGCAATACTTCCTTCTAGGGGTGGCCTGAATCCAACAGCTCATCAATGCGGAGATATAAATGCTTGCCTCCCTCACTTCAACTCAGGAATCATCCTTACTCAAGGGCTCACCAAGAAGTCAGTTGAAGCCTTTAATGAGATTTCAACAGAACTCAATGTTTCCCTCTTTCTAATCCTGCTTTCCTCCTCTCTCTTACACAGGTTGATTCTAAGTGTACTCCTTAATTAATGTGATAAGAAAGTACAAGAAAGCAGGTGCTAATACTCAACTTTAGAGCAGGATCTATTGTTCATATGGGAAGTACAAATAGTCCCTGGGGTAAGACAGTAGAGCTGTTGTTCACAGTGGTGAACTGGGAAGCTCTATCAATAGAGGAGAATACATTATCTGGTAGATATATCAGGTAGTTGAGAAATATGAAGAAAGCAGTAAGTACGAAACAATGAAATTAAATTGCTATTGCCAAACTCAATTGTAGTTCTGGGGAAAGATAACAAAAAGCTGAGTCATTAATTAGCAATTACATTTAGTGTGAAAGCAGAGCATCTTGCTGGGACCAGTAAAGAGACTTGCATATTCTGCACTGATTATGTAGAGAATGCTAAGACCCAGGCCCAGGTCTTAATCCTGTGTAACCAGACTCCACAAAAAACTATAGGTGCAGCCGAGGTTAGTTAACTATGCCAGAGTCTTGTATGGGAAAGAATGGGAATCTGGTGCATGGGATGGGAATACCTGTGTTAATGCACATGAAGTTTGCTTTTTTCTTTTTTTCTTTTCTTTTTTGAGACATACATAGTCTCACTCTGTTGTCCAGGCTAGAGTACAGTGGCATGATCATAGCTCCCTGAAGCCTCGACCTTCTGGGCTCGAGTGATCCTCCCACTTAAGCCTCCCCAGTACCTGGGTTTACAGGCACATGTCACCACACCCAAAATATGTTTTTAAATTTTTTTGTAGAGATGAGGTCTCGCTATATTGCTCAGGCTGGGAATAAAAATCTTGAATCCCCCAGATTCCTCTGGACTCTGAGCCTGAAGAAATGATCTCTCTCACCCTTTACTTGAAGTTGCTGCAGGTGCCTCTCCCTTGAAAGACAACATTCCACTCCTACCTCCCCCGACTCGCCAGTTGAGGATTTTTCCCCAACTTTCTCTTCCGCTTGCTAGGTCAATGACTTTGGTTTTGTCCCAGTACGCCAGGGATATTCTGTCAACTAAGGGATAACAGGGATGTTTCCCTGAAAGAACTTCAGAAGCTGGCCATTATGTATTGGCAGGAGCTGAGAGATTACTCACGGATGTGGATTCTGAGGCTGCTGGACTAAGTTGGGGCAGAAAATGCATTTAGAACAAAGAGACAGAGAGTGTGGAATACGAATTTAACACTGCGGGGTGGTACACACATCCAGATGGCTTTAGAAGCATGGAAAAGTGGTGGCTCACATTACGTAAGATGAAAATGCCACAGTTGCCATGATAGGAGATGAAATAAGGGATTCAAAGTCTCAGAGAAGAAGGCATTTTAGAGTGGATATGCTTTGTGTGACTATAAACTCCCCAGAGACCTCTGTTTTACTCAGTGATCCAAAGGAATATGCTGGTGTGTGGTTCCCAACATTAATAATTCTATTGAGGTGCTCCTTTCTAGGTCAAGTCTGACAGTAGTAGAAACTTTCACAGAACTAGGCTCATCAACTGTAGTAGGGATGATAAAATTGGAAACAGTAGAGGCCAGATGGCAGGGCATAACTGTCAGAATACAGGTAGGTGCCGTTAACATGGTGAGCAGCGAGGCTGGAGTGGCAGCAAATTGAGTCTGACTTGCAGGAGTTGAAGATGGTTAAAGACACCAGGTGGATCCCCACTTCTAGGATAATAGCGAGGAGCGGTGTGGGTGGACTCACTTTCAGGTTCCTTGCACAAAGCAGGCAGGGAGAGAAGTCAACATCTTACCAAGGGTAATTGATCCTGACCACAGTGGGGACAAGGAGGAATACTTTTGTCCTCTGCATGATCCACTTGGGTATTGCTGGTACTCCCTCTCCCAGTTTTGAATGTTAGTAGACAAGTACATTAATAGTGTCCTAAGAAGGGCACAGGGACAACTGGCTCAGTCACTTTAAAATCAGGATCTAGAAGCCAAGAAAGAAAACTTAGTTCAAAAAATGAATAAAAATGCCTAGGAGGAGATTACAGCAGATGCATAAACATGATCTACCACTTGAAAAAGTTAAATCCCCCAAAGCCACAAATCCAGAGCAACAGAGATGAGAGGAAAAAAGGAGGAGTCTTGAAGAACCCTTTTTTCTTTCCCACCACTGGGTTTTCCTGTCCCTCCACTTCGTCCCTAGACAACTGGCTTACTTAATAGAGGCCAGATGTGACACTATTCTGAATGCATGGAAAAAGATTTATTTCCAAAATGGACATCTAAAATCTTCTGTTTAAAAAAAATCAAAAAAAAAGATTTCAAGTTTTATGCAGGTTGCCTTTTTATATTATTATAAGCTCTTCTGTTCTGCTTACATGGATAACAAAACAAAATGCAAGCATAATTCATTATACTCAAATATAGGGTGAAAATCTTTGCCTCTATTATATATTTAATCTTCTATATTAATAACTGGATACTGTAGCATGCCCTTATCCCCAGGAGTAGTTCTGATTATGGCAAATAGCCTAAGTCTTTGATGCCAGAGACAGCTTGATTCAAGCAGGATACATGGCTGGAGTTGGGTCAGCTAAAATCATTGACAGGATTTCACTCTCTGCCTGAGCAATCTAGAAAAGGAACTTCAGCTTTCCAAAGGCTTTTAGAAGAGGACACATGAGCCCTGTAAAAGCCCCACCTGAGAATGAAACCAGCACCAAGATGGCAAAGCTGAAAGATAGATAACCCGCCGGGTCGGTGACTCAGCCTGTAATCCCAGCACTTTGGGAGACTGAGACTAGTGGATTGCCTGAGCCCGAGGGTTTGAGACCAGCCCGGGCATCTTGACGAGACCTCGTCTCTATCATAAATCACAAATTAGCCGGGCATGGTAGCACGCGCCTATAGTTTCGGCTATTGGAAGGCTGAGGTGGAAGGATCGCCAGAGGCCAGCAGGTGGACGCTGGGGTGGCCATGAGCTTGCCACTGCACTCCAGTCTGGGCGACAGAGTGAGACTCCAATTCAAAAAAAAAAAAAAAAAGAGTTAACCGTTTGAACTTTGAATAAAGTCTCATCCAAATCTATCCTTGAATTGCTCATGTCCTTGACGCAATCTTTTTTTTATTTTTTGGTGCTTAATTTACCATGGATAGAATTTTCTGTTATTTATAACTCACAGTATCTTAATTTATACATCTTTACGAAGTGCTGCCATCAAACATGTACTACCATAGTGACTTATGTGCACCAGGTAAGGAATTTGTAAGGGTCCCCTTCTAGACTACTTTTCAGGACCTACGGCCCTGGGATTTCTTTCCAAAACAGCCTCAAGCCTGCTTCAAGGCCTATCTGGGTGGGCTTTTCTGAGCCCAGACCTGGTCACGCATGGGTCTGATTGTTGTATGTACCAGATGAATCTCATGGGATTTCTTGCCAAAACAGCTTCAATAAACTTCAAGGTCCTCTTCCTCACATCTGTCTTCTCAAGATCTGATAACACCGGTGGTGTGTATTACCCCAAATTTAAGAGGGTTTTGTTAGAAGGCGCTTATTGAAAGCATGTGGAGGAAGATTGGATGTACAGGCTGGGCTGTCCATATGGATATAAGACCCCTGGTTCTAGATAAAGCATGGCGCCAGATGGATCGAAAGAGAAGGGGGCGAGCTGTGGGTTCCCACGTGTTGCTACTATATTCACCCAGTCGTACACTTTTCTTAGATCAAACTTTTTCTGATTGTCCTTTGGTAGCAGTGAAATCTTGCTGGAGAAAGCCACAGAAACATCCAGATGATGCCAATATATGTTTATGATTTTTCGAACTCATCTGGTTCTTCAATGCTGCTTAACAAACCTTTTTTTCCTAGTTTACTCCACAGCAATACATCTTCAAACACTCTGTACCATCTGTCCCCTTTCTTGGCAGATGACCCAACTTTCATTTTCAGAGCAAATAGAGGAAATTTAGTTTTATTTCCTTTTATGCCATCCTTATTATATCTTAGTCATTATTTTTATCTTCTACTTCCAAGAGTAGGAAGTTTAGAATAATCATCCTCAGGAGCATGGTCTTTGATGCTGCATAGATTTGGGGTTGATTTTGGGCTCTGATATATATTACTTGAGTGATTTTTTGATAAATTACTCAATTTTTAAAGTAACTCCTATTCATGAGAGAGGCAATAATACCAACTACTACATGATATTGTTAGTGAATCTGAAGAAAGACTACAATAATGGCTGACAACAAAATGCTTGGCACAAAATGTTTAATAGTTGTTGACTTTATTAAGCTTTATGCTGTTAACTATAATGCAAAAAAATTCTAAGGGAAGCTCCTACGTGTATGCTCTGAATTAGTACCACTAATGAGAACCACCATTAGACTTGAACAAGTAGGTTGTTACATTAGAACTCATGTCTCAGGATATTCCTGATTTTGATGTCTTATTAAATTTTTTTAAAAGTCTCCCTTTACTATTTTTGGAACAAGCTAGGGTTGGCAGTGCCTTCTGGGTAGGCTTCCCTGAGCTCAGACCTGGTCGTGCATGGGTCTGATTGTTGGATGTACCTACCCAATATGAGATTTCCTAAATTCCTCTCAAGTGGATCTGACTGGCTGGGGCCTGCAGTACAGTCTAGGTGAAGTACTTCAAGCCTGGACTAGCTTTCCAATTTCTTCCCTTTAGAGCATTCCCTTGTCCTCTGCCTCACTTACGGATTAGCCAAATACACCAATGAACTTGAGAACTCATGCCTATGGGCTCAGAGATGTCTTGATGGGCAGATTTCTCCCACTACAGTATTTCTCCATGAGATCATGCAGATTGGTATTCCAGATGGTGCTGACATGCTGATTTGGGGTGACTGTCACTATGCTGGACACAAGATTTTTTCAAACGTTTGGACTACCAATAGTCCATTTCTGATCTTTGGACTTGAGCCATGTGTATGGGTCTGTGAGTTGGTTTTCACCTATCTCTGTTCCTACTACAGTGCTGCCTCTGGTGTACAGGACCTGAGGGGCAATGACTGGAATCCTTTACCATATGTAACGCTTATCACTGGCAGACAGGTTGGTCATCCCATCCCTTCACAGGCTCTGTGCCACAAATCACAGTCCTATCTCTTCTTAGGGCTTTTGAGATGAGTCCTCAGTAATGTCAAGGAACTCTTTTGTTGATGTCCTCTCTTATCTTTGACTCATGTGGTAATATTGTACTCTCCAGGGTCACTCTCCAAAGATGTCCTGCATAAATGATGGGCATTCATTGTGCAAATGGGGCTGTTCTTCCCACTCTACTCATGAATCTTTCACCCAACCTTTCTGTGTGGTGGTTTGTAAAAGGCAGAGGTGTAGTCAACTAGTCAACAGTGAAAGAGATGACACTCTAGGAATGCAGAGATTACAGTATAAAGATCAGCCTAAAGGAAAAAACATGATTGAACGATGTGTTGTTTGATATTTATGCTGCAAACTTCTGAATGATGAATTTAACAATATCAGAAAACTAATTGTCATACACTTTTCAATATGCCCTGGGTAAGACTCACAATTGTGGTCATCATCAAAGATGCAGAGTAACAATCTTTGAGACAATCAGTCGGCAGCAATGTTTACTAATGGCACAATGATTGATGCAGCACCATGAGTGAAGATGTAACCAGCATTTTAAAAAAATAGTATTAAGGAAAGAAGGGTCAAGAAATCTCTATTATTTCAATACAAAATGATTCAGAAGAACCATGGCACTATAAGTAACAACAGCATTAATATCTTTTTTTTATTATGGATGATATGAAATTAGTGATAAATAGTATACATTATAATAATAAATGCATTTGATAATGAAGAGATAGATGGTCTCTAGACCTGAACAGAAAGAAATGATGCCTAGATGCTAAGAAGAATCTTTAAGTGTATTGGTTGAATGAGAACTGCATGTGTAAGTACCTTCTCTCTGCTCTTTTTCCTATCTCTTCATTGATAAATCACTGTACCCCACATGGGCCTTGAGTTTATAATACATTTTTAATCAGATTATTTTTATAGACATGATCCCCTCTAAAGATATTTGCTATGGCTCCCACACATCTTAGGGGCTAATCTGCTTCTGACTGCATCTAGTCACACAGTTTGCACACATAAAATTACAGAGGACCCCGTTGTCATAGACCTTAAAGAGAATGGTACCAAATTGTTCAGTGGATACTTATGTGATCTTTTAAGGCCTTCTCTGGTGACCAGGTTTTTATGTATTTCCTCTTAACCTTAGTATTTTTCCTCATTTTTTTTTTTTGAGTTGGAGTCTCACTCTTGTCGCCCAGGTTGGCACACTTATGGCCACTACATCCCCAACCTGCTGGACTTAGGTGATCCTTCCATCTCAGCCGTCCAAGTAGCTGAAACTACAGATGCACGCCACCACGCCCGGCTCGTTTGTGTGATTTATTGTAGAGACGAGGTCTCACCAAGTTGCCCAGGCTGGTCTCCAACACCCAGGCTCAGGCAGTCCTCTTGCCTCGGACTCCCAAAGTGCTGGGATTACAGGGTGAGCCATCGATCCCAGCCTTTTTCTTCATCTTTAAAACATCCTTCTCCTTGGGCTTGATGGCTCAGCCTGTAATCCCGCACCTTGGAAGGCTGAGGTGAATGGATTGCCTGAGCCCACGGATTCGAGACCCCCCTAGGCAACTTGGCGAGACCTCATCTCTACAATAAATCAAAAAATTAGCCGGGCATGGTAGCGTGCACCTGTAGTTCCAGCTACTTGGAAGTCTGAGGCGGAAGGATCGCCAGAGCCCAGCAGCTTGAGGCTGCGGTGGCCGGGAGCAGCCACTGCAGTCTGGCCGGGAGCAGCCACTGCAGTCTGGGCGACGGAGTGAGACTCCAACTCAAAAAAAAAAAAAAAAAATCTTTCTCTTAACTAACTTTTTTGTTTTTTGAGTTGAGATCTCACTCTGTCACCCAGGATGGAGTACAGTGGCATGATCACAGCTCACTGCAGCCTCAACCATCTGGGCGCAGGAGATCCTTTTACCTTAGCCTCCCAAGTAACTGGGACTACAGGTGCGCACCATCATGCCTAGCTGATTTTTCAAATTTTTTTTTGTAGAAACGAGGTCTTGCTATGTTGCTTAGGCTAGTCTCAAACTTCTGGGCTTATGCAATCCTCCCACCTCAGCCTACCAAAATGCTGAGATTATAGGCATAAACCATCATGACCAGCTATTTCATAACTCTTGAATCTTCTGAAAGAACACTGTTCTACTTCTACCTCACTACCACTGCACAGTCAGTCACAAAGTTCAATAATCCAACCTCAGTCATGATTTCCAAATCCGTCTTATCGTGCCAATTTTTTCATTAAGGATGAGATTATTTAAACGTCTTCTGCATTTCTCTTTCTTCAATTCTCACTCTTACATGGAGGAACATACTGTTTTCAAGTAAACATTTTATAATGTTTAACAAAAGGTCTCCAAAGACTTTAAGATATCATTTGAACCCCTTAGTAAGGTACACAGGGCCTTTAACAATTTCATTCAAACCTTCACTCATTATTCAATTTCTTAATGTCAAAGCCACATATTTGATAACCATTCCCAAGGTCATCTTCTGAGCATAAAGTACACTTTAAATATTTTGTACATGTTTCCTTACACTGTATGCCTGGTCAGTGCTATTCACCTTATAAGGTAGAGCTGAGACAAGTACTTTTCTGAAGGGTTTTACCAGGCATTTCTGGGAAAGTTTAGCAAATCCCTTCACCATGCCCTCTACCATCATGCATGTATTACACTGCATGTGGAAGGACCTGCTTGCATGTTTGTCATTGTGCTAGACTGTGTGCTCCTTGAAGCTTCAGAACCTGTTTTATTCGTATATGTATTTCCAACATATGAGGAATGAGTGTTCATTAAATATATATGAATACACAAACAAATCCTCCACAATTTTCACATGCAACTTTACAATCTCTTGTTGTAGTAGTATTTGCTAGCCAAGTTTATAATACACTTGTAAATAAATGTGCTAAAGATATAACTCATTTTCACAAGTACTCATCAAGAAATTGTTAAGGTACAATTAACAAAAGATATCAAGGAAAGAGAGCTGAAAGATACAAAATGACTAAATGTTTTGCAAAATTATTTAAATTAAATACATTTTTAAATGCTTACTGTTTCTGAAAGGCAGCTTTCTGTCATTGAATCTTTGTTCTGTATCATCCCCATGATATTAAGTGAGAGAGTTGAGAGAACTGATGTTAAGAAACCCATCAGCAGACAAGTAAATGAAATTCTGGATAAAAATACAACTCAAATGCTGAAATGAGAAGGTATGAAAAATCTATCTTAAATAAAGCAAAAAGATAAAGAAGAAATCAGGATACACAAATATTAATATTTAGAGTGAGTAGTTATCAGAAGGCAGCTGGATAATCAATTTTTAAATAAAGGAGGTGTGGGGATTAAAAATGGTAAGGAAGTTGGCTAAAACCCTAACAGGTATTAAAGTATTGAATGATCCATAGAAACCAAAAGAGAAGAGTGAAGTAGAAAATACTACAGTTTAAGGCTTTAATGGCAAGATTCTGGTCCAGCTCTTTATGTTATTCTAAGACAGAGGCAGCTCTGAACATATAAATGAGTGTGTATACTGACTAGAATGATACATTGATTAAGATGGCCTTGAGGTAGGCTTAATAGGAGGATATGAATCACTTTATTTCTAACATCTTGAGACTTCACGCTAAGGTGGTTCGAAAGGCTCATAACTTGTTATATTCAAATTGTTATACTCAAACATGTTGTATTACGTCAAACATACAATAAAAATATAAATGTAAGCAAGGAAAACATCACAACTAGTCAATAGATAAAATAAAAATATATGAGAAATTTTAAAAATACAAGGGAAAAAGTGAAAAGGGATAAAGTATAGACCTGCTTTACTTGAGGTGATCAAATAGGTGATGGCAGCTGGGTAAGGATCTCCTATAGGGTAATGGTAACAGAGTCACCACAAAAGTTAGTGACAGGGAACCAAGGTCACTGTGAAAGCTAGTACATGGTGGGGCAGGAGATGGAGGTTAAGAATCTCTATAGGGTAATGGTGACAGAGCCACCTCAAAAGTTGGTGATAGGGATCCAAGGTCACTATGAAAGCTAGGACATGATGAGATGGAAGATGGGAGATGGGAGCTGGGGGTTGGGAAGCAAGAATAGAAGGTATGCTTGGAGCTCTGGCTTGTAGAGAGCTAAAGGCCAAGAGAAGTGAGAGGAAACTGACCTCCTATGACCAGTGATCCAACCAAGATTGAGTGATAGCCCCAATTCACCAGATCAATTCCTGAAGACAGTAAGACCCAGTTCTGAACTGGAAATCCTTGGATTTGAGCCACCACAAACCTGCTAACCAGGGGCAGGTGTGTGAAGGGGTAGGTAGAGGTAGAATATTAAAACACACACCAGCCCAAAATATTCAAGTAACTCATTATAACTCAAAATAAATCTGCAAAATAGATATCATAAAAAAGAAAATAAAATGATAAGAATCAAATATAAATGGTTATTGACTATAATAACCAATAGCATGGCTATTATTTTTTAAAAAAAACAGAAAATAGCAAATGTTAGAGAAGATATGGAGAAATTGGAGTGCTTCTGCATTGCTGATGAGACAGTGAAATGGTGCAGCTATAACCCCAGTGATGTTTGTTGATTAATGGACAAAAAAAACTATATATATATGGTAGGCCTAAAATGGAATTTATTTATTAAAAAATTGTGTATTTATTCCTACATGTTCAAACTTCAGTCACCTTTAAAGTACTGTCTGTTTGATGCAATATGCCTATCAAGATGCTTTTTCCACTGCTCAAAACAGTTTTTTTTGTACTTGTCAATTTTGATTCCTTTGAATGCTTCTGCCATTTTTTGTTTCACCCCTTCCACATCTTTTTTCATCAGGGGGCAGGGGGTATGTTGCTCAGGGTGAGATCAGGTGAATAGGTAGGGTGGGGCAAGGTGTCATACCATTTTTGGTCAAAGACTGTTGATGCTTAGCTCAATGTGGGCAGGTGTGCTTATAAATCACCCATATGCAATGGGAAAATGTGTTGAAAGAATCTCCCTCCAAAAAAATTCATGAAGCCAAACGTAGCCTCTTACTACAACAGTAGCGGATACACTGAAGCTGATGGGCTCCTAGAATACTTACCCAGCAGGGGAAGCCTGTTCTACAAGGGGCCTGCCCTCCAAAAGATAATTCCAGTTTTGTTTTTTTATTTTTATTTTTTTCGTTGCATACATACAGACACATGCGTGCGCTTGTGTGTGTGTGTGTGTGTATATATATATATATGCACACATATATTATATGTATTACATATATATAATTCAGTCTTAAAAAGAAAGAAAATTTTGACACATGCTAAATCATGGATAAATCTAGGAGACATTATGCTGAGTGAAGTAATTCAGTCACAAAAAGGACAAATACTGTATAATTAGACTTATATGAGTTATGAAGTAGTCAAATTCACAGAAACAGAGAGTAGATTGGTGGTAATGAGGGCCTGGTGTAGAAGGAGGAATACAGAGTTAGTGTTTAAGGAATACTGAGTTTCATCTTGAGAAGACAAAATTCTGGGGATGGACGGTGATGATGATGGCACAATATTAAGCGTACTTAATCTCACTGTACTGTACACTTAAAATGGTAAAAATGTTGTGTATATTTTGTCACAATAAAAAAGGAACAACAATAGTATAGATAAAATAATATTAAAGCATCTGGCAAAGCCTAAAATGAGACTAATAAGGACGATGACACAAATGTCAGCTAGGAATTTGGATACTGAATACCGTCAGTAGGCCCCAATATCTTATTAGTTTTTTGTAACATCATGTTTGTTATATACATTTTTCCTCCCATATATAGTCACCTCATGGCCATAAAAATGGTGGTTGCATTTCCAGAATCATTTCTACACTGAATACGGGAAGAAGACAAGAAGAGGCAACAGACTTTCTTTATGAGCTCTTCAGATTTAATTAGGAAGAGAAGGCCTCTTTAAATGATATCCTGATATACTTCTCTCTCCATTAGCAAAGCAAATGTCCAACTTTAGACTAATCATCAAAGGGAATGGGATTCCCTCAACTTGTTTAGATCATTCATGGCTTGTCAGATGGGAATGGAGAGGTGTCTAACTTTCTCCTCTTCACAACCCCCTCACTTTCTGGGAAATCAAGGTTATGATAGCATTTAAGAAAAGGAGAAATGGCAGTTGGATATGTAATAAACAGGGCCTGACACATTCAGCAAGAAGAAAAATGAACCCCAAAGAAATTGTGAGATGTAAGGAAAAACAATGAACAGAAACATAGATAAATTATACTGGTAGGCCTAATTTTGTTGTTAAAAAGAGTCTACTTTGTAGTATTTATTTATACCAAAAATGAATAAATGAATGAGTAAATGACCAACAGCATTGTTTTGTAACAGAATAACAAGGGGCTTAATAATTGGTAGTTATGGTAGAGACTGCTTCATGTTCAAAAGGAAGACTGAAATATTGAACAACAAAATAACAAATATTTGGTTAGAAAATAATGTTGTTAATAAATGCTAAGAATTTAAGAACAAGTGAGCAAAGGAAAATAAAACAATACTGTCTTTTGAAAACATTGTCACTCCAAAGAAACCTTAGAAGCAGAGAAAAAAGAACAAAGGGAAAAAAATAGAAAACAGAAAATTTATCAGTCAAGAGTCAGAGGTTATCAGCTTGGTTAAATATAAAAACTCAGTGATAGTTGTCTGTAAGAAAGAAGAATAAAGGCACACTTGTGTCTCACTTTCAAGCTGAGAATATTAAATATTGCTAATACTTAATAATGGCAGAGTTGAAACCTTTGTATGGTCTTAGCCTTGATTTCATGCTTCCTGCAACCCTAAGAGCTACCACTCTTCTGAAATGTTTGTTCAAGCTCTTGATGTATGTCTGTGGACTCCTATTCATTTGTATGTAGCCCTGAACAATATGTTTATCATTTCCATATCTTTAAGCCTCATTTAGATTGGAAACATGGTATCTAGTCTTCTGCAGTGTCTTACTCAACATTATGTTTTCAAGATTTCTCTATGTGGGACTTCATTTTCATTGATAAGTACTATTCTCTTGTTTGAATACACCATTTTCATTTTGATATTTAGGGTTTTTTCTTTTCCCTAAGTTTTTCGTCTTACAAATGAAGCTACTATGCATTTTCTTGTACAAATCTCCTTGCCTACCTATGTAAGTTCTTTGGGGTATATACCAAAGAGTGAAATTGCTGGGTTATAAGAGATATGTTTATACCGGGGGTGCCAAAAACATGTATACACGTTTTAAGTTATGTTTCTATGTATTACTTTTTGAAGTTGAATTGAATAATGGTAGCAATGTGTAGTATGACCTTCAAATGAATTCTAGTGTCACCCTGTGACAGGCAGGTATATATTGAGTGTTACAATTTTAATATAGTTTTTTCCTTTTTTAAAATGTGTATACATGTTTTTGGCACCCTCTGTATATTCAGCTTTACTCTATTTTCATCAAATTGTGTTCCAATGTGAACGTTCTAGATTGTATTTCCTCTACCCAGTAATGAGAATTCCCATTAGTTTACATCATTTCAATCCTTGGTATTGTGGTACTGAAAGAAAGCTTACATTTTACCAGTCTTATTGGTGGTGTAATTTCTAATTGTGATTTTAATTTGCATTTTCTTACATTTCATTGAGTTTAAGTTTGAGCATCTTTAGGCTATGTTTATCAGTCATGTGGTTTTCCTGTTTCACACATTTTCTGTCCATAGCCTTTGTCTATTTCTTCTTTGGTTTGTGTGCATTTTATGATTAGTAGGGGTTGACTTTATATTCTGCATAATAATTCTTTTTTTAAAAAAAACTTATTTTAAAGATGTAGGGTACAATTCAGGATTAGGTATACAAATGCTCATCTGCGTAATAAATCCATGTGGGACATATGCATTTCAAGTATCTTCTCCAAGTTATCTTACAGTTTTCTTATGGTGCCTTTTTTGTTTAAGTAGACTATTTTTTGGAGCAGTTTTAAATTCACAGCAAAATCGAATGAAAGGTACAGAGATTTCTCACATATCCCCTGTTCCTACATTATATAGCCTTCCACATTATGAACACCCACATTTTGTAAGGTCTTTTGAAGAATAAAGTTTCTTAATATATGTATCATCTGATTTATAAATGTTTTCTTGCATGGATATTACTTCAGAGTCTTAAAAACTTCTTCCTATGTCAAGATCATAAAGATACTTTCCCATATTTTCTTCAGAAGTTTCAAGGCTTGATGCTTTATGTCTTTGATACACCTGGAGCAATGGCCCATGCTGAGCTCTTTCTTTGATAGATATAATGATCACAAAATCAAGGCCTTCAGCAGCAATTCTTTTGGGGAATAATCTCCTCTGGCATCTTCATGATCTGCATACAAAGCATTGCAGACCTTAGCATTCCACTTGCACCTTCCTTATCCAGCTTTGCTTCCTGAGGGCAAGCTAGCATCAAGCTTTTGTTCCCTCATAGACCCACAACCCTTCTTTCTCTCGGTGTCTGATAAGTTCCTGCTTTTAGGATGGGCCCCTCTTTTCCTCAGGCAATCAACTATACTACCCTTCTAAAGAAGATACTATTCAGATTATCAGGTCTTTTTCTGATGTTGCCTATAATACGACTTTTCTGGCAACTTCATTCACCAGATAAAGAGAGAGAAGAAAATAAACTCACTATTTTAATCTCTATGCTAGATCAGTGCTCTACATCCTACCACCTATGAATTCTTTGCCCCTTCCCTATAAATATCATACTTGTACTCAGTCAATCCAAATTTTACTGGTTCTTATCTTCTTGCTTTATCTCCCAAATCTATAAATATTTATGTACAAAAAAATTTCTATTACAATGTTGAGTCCCATTTTTATAACTCAATATGGCTATAGATAGTAAAAACTAAAGCCGTGAAATTGAGCTCCCTCAAATGAATGCGTTTTTCTGTGCCTTATTGTTCACCAGTAATTCAGTTCCAGGGTTCTCTAAACCCCCTTACATGACTCCATGACCATCAGAGGAGTGGTATGTCAGAGGGCAGTTTAAATGCACACAGAGGTAGATTCTGAAGTTGTTTATATTATAAGAATCATAAGTCATTTGTTTTACTTATTTATCTTTCTGTCCCTTTGTTCCTCGAGGAATGATTGCTTTAGCAGAATAATCACGAATAATTGATTGTATTCACATCTCAACCCAGGGGGGTGGGCCACAAAAATTAAGGAACTTGCTTGTATTTTAAAAAACAATAATCCTTAGATCCTGCAGACCTCGTAGATGGAATCAAGAGTTTGATCATCCAGGGAATGTGACGAGTTTTGATTGCAGGAAATCTAACCTCCTGCAAAAATAACTTACCCATAAAAGTCTACAGTTATGCTCAAGGACAGGAGCATACAACATCTGCCTCTCTTGCCCTCATGCTTTGAGCACATTAAATCAACCTTCTCTGCTAACCCTAACCTTAACCCTAACCCTAACCCTAACCCTAACCCTAACTTAACCCTAACCCTAACTCTAATGTCAGCATTTGATTCTCTATGTGTCTAGTACTCAAGCCTAACTTTTGTGGTTCTACAACAATATGGCTTTGGATGCCCTTGCTTATTATGTTTCAGGGGTTCAGTGGGAAGAACCAGGCTGAGGATCACAAGTGCTAGAAAGAGCAGGAAATAAGAGAATGAATTCTTAAACTCTTGTCATCAGAATGTCTTTACCAAGAGAGGTAGAGAAAGAGGGTTGTAAATAGTGAAAGCAATTCCAAACTGTGCTCAAACAGGAAGCCATATTTCATGCTTAACAGAGTCTGGAGGTGAAAGACAAGCATGGTTTGCCATGCTCTACAACCCAGTCACTTTGTTCAGAGTAAACAGGTAAGCAGGAATGCTGAGATTCAAACATGGTTTTGCAAAGTTAACTCAGATAAACCTAGTGTGTTTTATAACCAACCAGTTTTGTGCACCAGGAGCAGAGAGTTCAAAAGGAATCGACAAGGACGATGCTGATTTGGAAGACCTCTGGAAGGACAGGAAAGGGGGCCTAGGGAAGAAGAGCTGAGAATAATCCTCAACTCTTTTCGCTAGACTGAGGGAAATATCAAGAACTACAGAGAGGATAAGTCAGAGATGTGAATCTTTGGAATAAATGCAGTAAGCTGATTTTGCAGTGCACAATTGAGGAATATCTGCCATGCAGGGAATCTGTTTTGAAATAGATTTCAAGACCCATTTGGGGCTCACTTTACATTCTCCCCATTTTTTGCATCTCTTAGATTTCAGTGTTAGTAATTACATTCCAGAAAGCAGACAAAAAAAAAAAATTGAGTGGAGATTCTTGGAAGGCAATTTCATAAGAGATTCAGAGAGAATTGTGTAGGAAAAAAATACTGCTCTAGAAGAGGCATGTTAGAAACCAAAGCTGTTTTCTTATTTGGCCTGGAGAGTTCTCTTAGGATACAGAAGATTCTCCTGAGAGTGTGGATAAAAGACATTTAGTTCTGTTACTGCTTCTGTGAGGATGTATTTGATGAGTTGATAATAGTCACAGGGAAGGAAAAGAGATCTTTTTAATGTAAAATAAACTAAAATGAAGCTGAACAGCAACTTAACTCTTAGGATGTAAAAGCTTAGTCATATTGAAAACAGTTCCTTTGGAAGAAAATTGATAAATATTCACATGTTTGAATCTTTGGAAGAGTTTGGATTAGAAAATGATGCAATGACTTACTACCTTCAGCAATGAATGGATAATTTACAATCTCTTGATGGAGCTAAATTTCCACTGAAGAGAAATGAAGCCAGATTTAAAGGAAAAAAAGATATTTAGTGATTTGCGCAGCATATCACAAATATACATGAAAACTTAAATAAAAAAATAGAAAATGAAGCAGATCAAAAGAGTAAATGAGAATTTAAATGTTAATTACTTAGAATAAATGAGAAGATGAACTTGAGATTCTGTCTTTATTTTACTGATTTTAAGGTTTATGCAGCAAAGACATTGTAATTCTCTGAGCTTGTTGTAGAAAATCTCTACAGTATACACACAATATATTTTATGAAAGGAATGTACATTTACTTAAATGTTTCTGCTCATATTAGGTGGAAAGAAGTTCCTGATTTTAGAGAAGAATAGCTTCTTATACTTATGCAACTGATTCAGATAATATTTATTAAACATGTTCTGAGATAGGCAGATTGTAGTAATTTACTCACCAAGGTATTTCAATATGATAAGGAAAAATCTCTGCAAAGATTATAAAAACCATTTTCTCATTTTACTGTTTGAAAAAAATAAATAGATTAAAAACTTACTAAACTGCAAACTTGCTTCAATTTTTGCCTTAACTGGTCCACAGACACATTTCAGATATCAAATAATTGAAAATGGAGACACATACTGCAAGTGAATAACACTTTTTCTATAATTAAAAAAAAAAATTATTGGCTGGGCTCGGGGGCTCAACCTGTAATCCCAGCACTTTGGGAGGCTGAAGCAAGTGGGCTGCCTGAGCCCACCGGTTCGAGACCAGCCCAGGGAACTTGGTGAAACCTCATCTCGCAATAAAATTAAAAATAGCCGGGGATGGTAGCACGCATCTGTAGTTCCGGGCTACTCGGAAGACTGAGGCAGAAGGATCGCTGGAGCCCAGAAGATTGACTCTGGGGTGGCCGTGAGCGTTCATGCCACCGCACTCCAGCCTGGGTGAGGGAGTGAGATTCCAACTCAAAAAAAAAAAAATTCTTTCAAACATCTGGTATAGTGCTCTGTACCCTTGAAGCAAATACAGCTTGCTTCGCAGATGTATGTTCTATTTAACTTGAGTTTAAATTAGGCATAAATATATAAATTCTGCTTTCTGATTTTTATCATAAAAATTAAATATATTGTCATGGGCATATTATCCTAGTAGACGAAATTTGATTCTTTTAGACAAGGAAGAAATTTGGCAGGTGATAGGCTATTATATAATAGTTAATCACCACAATCCTGAAATTATCACAGCACCACTTTACAACTTTGGAAAAGCTTATCCCCATTAGTACTTCTTTCTTTAAGTTCTCCTCAGTCTTTCATAAGTATTTTTTTTTTTTTGGCAAACCCTGTGAACTCACAGTCATTAAGTAGTATATAGATCCCTTCTGTCTACTTTAATACACTAATACACTTTCTTTTTTTGGAAGAAGTGTTATAGTTAAAAGAATGATTTTAACACTCATCAGGATAAACCCTAATGCTTTTAACCAAACCCTTCATAACTTTAAAGTCACCTTATATAGTAAGGTTAAAAAATGACATACATTACTAAATCCCTGAACTCTGAAGATTTTGCTACTTTACTGATTATATACGCTTAAAATGTTAGACCTCTAGGGTTTGTGAATACTTTATCTTCATTAGTTTACCTTTAAATTTCCATATTTAGCCAAAAGTAGTTTAGGAATAAGTTATCTGGTTTAATAATTATATAGTAACAAAAAAGAGAAAAGACAAAGATACATTACAAATAATTGACATTAATAAGCTCAGAATAGCCTTACTAGTTATTTCATATTTCAATCATCATAATTCAGACTTTTCAATTGTTAATATGGTATAAATTTGGGGGCACAAAAGTAAATTTATTTGATTGACAAATTATAAGTCCTTCTATTATAAAAAAGACTGAAATCTTAAATTAATTAGATTTTCAAATTAAGATTTTAATAAATCAATTGTTTCAACATTTTTTGAGCTTTTTACTAATTGCTAAATGTTAAATACTGTCATATTTATAATATGTTAGGATAATATTTGTATTTATTTATAATATTTAATTGAATAATTTGTATATTTATGATATATATGAGTTGAGAAATGTTATTTACAGTAATCATAACATTTTCATTTATTACACATACATGCTCACATCAGTACAAGTCATATTTTATAGAATAGATTGCAGTTCTAGACTTTCACACTTTCCCAAAGTTAATTGCCTTCAAGTTACCAAAATTAGGAGGTTTTTAATGATGACATAAACTAAATAGAAATGAAAAGTTATTCTATAAAGGATGAGTGTCAATCTATTTAATTCTAACAGCTATTCACAAGTGTACACTATACTGTTTAAACTGATTGGAGTTCCCTATAAATTTTGATTCAGAAACTCACTTTTCAGTCTTTCCTGTATTACTAAGAAATTGTTTTCCATTAACAACCAAGGAATTTAAAACAGAGAGAATATATCATAAAAATTAACAACAGATTACAAACAAAATTTTAAAAAATAGAGCCTTAGAACCATATCCTTCTATTTATAACAGTTTTACAGCTGAAATAACAGTTTTACAGAGCTATAAAAAGTGAATAATTTCTATCTTAAGAAATATTGGATGTCCAGAAACAGAAAATGAAGATGTTTTATACCCTTTGCAATTCTACAAATACACTTATAGTTTAATTTGAGAAACAATAACTCAACCTAAACAATCTCTAGCTACTAACTGGAGCACTAGACGTAGTTCTTGATGACATTAATTATTATAGAATAAGATAAGCAAGTTCTGTCTTTCAAACTTTGTTTTTGACTTTTAAGATTAGGCTCACCTATAAGTGAGCCTGATCACTGGTCACACGAGCTCAATGGTGGAATCAGCAGACGCTGACAATGCTGGGGCAGAGAGGGGACACGTGGTAACACACTGGGGATGTGGTCCACTATCAGGGGGAGAGAATGTCAGCTAGAAGCCCAAACTTCATATGCATGCAATCTACTTATGGGGTAAATACTCACTTGTACCACACAACTCTAAAATAAAATTTTAAATGAAATATTAGATTTTAGTGTACCGATACGGTAAGTAAATTCTATAATTTCTTTTTCAACAGTTAGTTGAGGGTAGCATCTGACATAATGTTGTTTTATCAGGTTTTTAAAAAAATTTTTATTTTAAAGATGTAGGGTACAGTTCAGGGTTAGGTATACAAATGCCCATTGTATAGGTAAAGTTTGGACTTCACTTTGGTTCCCACTTCAGCTGGTTTGAGATCAGGTACCTTTGTTTAAGAAGTTTGCCTTCCATCCCCTGGCAGTTTTCCCTACTGCCAATTCCTTTTTTATAGTATTATGATAATTGTTCAGGGTCCACTTATGAGTGAGAACTTGTGGTACTCAGTTCTTTGTTTCTGTGATAGATTACTGAGTAGTATAGATTCTAAATCCATCCAAGTTGCTGTGAAGTTCATAATTTTGTCCTTTGTGGCTGCATAATATTCCATTGTGTATATGTACCACATGTTTTAAATCCAGTCTACTTTTGATGTGCAGCATGGTTGGTTCCCTATTTTTGCTATTGTGAATAATGTTGCAGCAAACATGCGTGGGTAGGTATATTTTTCATAAAGTGATTTGAATTCCTCCGGGTATATTCCCAGAAGGGGGATTGCTAGGTCATGTGGAAAGTTGATTTTTAGATCTTTTCGGAATTGCCACAGAGGTTGTTTTCCACAGAGGTTGTATTAGTTTACACTCCTACCAACAGTATAGAAGTGTCCCCCTGTTCCCCACATCCTCTCCAGCATCTATTGTTTTTTGAGTTATGGATGATGGCCAACATGACTGGAGTTACATGGTATCTCAGTGTGGTTTTAGTTTGCATTTCTTTGATGATTAATGAAACTGAGCATTTTTTCATGTATCTGTTGGCTACTAGTATGTCTTCTTTTGAGAAGTGTCTAGTCATATATTTTGCCTACTTTTTAATAGGGCTGTTTTTTTTCTTTTTGGCATGTTTGAGTTCCTTACTCACAGATCAGAAGAACCAACATTGTTAAGAAAAATTACCAGCATCATTCTTCTCTGAAGTGGAAACGACAATACAGAAATTCATAAGGCAACATAAAAGGCCATGACTAGCTAAAACTATCCTCAGCAAAACAAACAAAGTGGGAGGTAAGACACTTCCAGACTTTAAACTTTATTATAAGACTATAATAATCAAAACAGCCTGGTATTTGTACAAGAACAAGCACATATACCAGTGGAACAGGATAGAGATTCTGGAAGCAAACTCAACTTGTCAACCAACTCATCTTTGACAAAGCCTCCATTAACAACCACTGGGGAGTGAAGAAGTTATTCAGTAGTTGGTGCTAGGAAAACTGTCTGACTACATGCAGAAGATTAAAACAAGACCCCTATCTATCCATACACAAAAATTAACTCTAAATGGATCAAAGCCCTCAAACTATAAGAACCTTAGAAAATGCAGGAGGCACGCTTATGAAAATTGGAAGTGACAACCAATTCCTGATCAAAACGCCAAATGCCCATGCCACAAGAGAAAAGATAGACAAGAGGGATCTCATCAAACTGACAAGCCTCTCTGCAAAGTCAAAGAGATCATTGAGAGAGCAGGGAGACAGCCTACAGAATGGGAAAAAAAATTTATCAACTGTATATCTAGTAAATCCAGGACATACAAGGAACTCAAATATACCAAAAATAAAAGCAGTATTAAAATAATATAATTTTAGGTTAGATGCTAGGATGCCTTCTGTATATTAGAATTTTAAAAACAGAGAAAGAGAAAGAGAGAGAAAAAGAGAGAGAAAGACTGCCAAAATCGTTTTCCTTGAGTATGGGGTAGAAAATGAAAATAAATTTGTTGTCCTTTGTGAACAAAAAGTCAAAATGTACTTTACTACTTAGAAGAAGAAAAAATAGAACAAAATATAACCAACTATTTACTCTGGAAGTATGAAAAAAGTTAACTATTGAAACCAGTACACAGAAAGTTCAATTTTCAACTGTGTAGTGAGTTACATTCTCAGACTCTTTCAATGAAAACAACTGAAATGCCAGATAAATTAAAATTTAAAACCTTAAATGTGGGGATAAACTTGCAAAAGTAGAAACTTCCCAAGCCAAAATTCATCTGAAGACTGAAACTTAGCATTAAATGTAGGTAGCTTTTAAATAACTAAAAAATTGATGTTGGCTTTCTTTTCTTTTTTATAATTTTAAAGTTACTGGGTACAATTCAGGATTAGGTATATAAGTGGTCATTGTACATGTAAAGTTTGGGCCTCTTTTTTATCCACACTTTGCTGGTTTGAGATCAGGTATCCTTATTGATGTTGTGTCCTCCCCCCACCCCCAGCAGTATCCTGCTACTGCCAATCCTTTTTTTTTATATTATAATGGTAAATGTTCAGGGTCCACTTATGGGTGAGACTATGTAGTGCTCAGTTCTTTCTTTCTGTGATAGATCAGAGTATGATGGACTCTAAATCCATTCAGCTACTACAAAGTCCATATGTTTGTCCTTCTTTATGGCTGTGTAATATTCCTTCATGTGTATGTACCACATTTTTTTAGCAGTTCAGTTTTCATGGGCAGCATTGTTGGTTCCATGTTTTTGCTATTGTGAATAGTGCTGCAATAAACATGTGTGTGCAGATATCTTTTTTGTAGAATGATTTGAGTTCCTCCAAGTATATTCCCAGTAGGAGGATTGCTGGGTCATATGGAAGGTCAATTTCTATTTCTTTTAGAAATTGCCATACTGTTTTCCATAGAGGTTGAACTAGTTTGCATTCCCACGAGGGGTGTAGAAGTATTCCCTTTTCTCCGCATTCTCTCCAGCATCTGTTGTTTTTTGAGTTATTAATGATGGCCATTTTTACTGGGGTTTGGTGGTATCTCAATGTGGTTTTGATTTGCATTTCTCTGATGATTAGTGAGGCTGGGCACTTTTTCATGTGTCTTTTGGCTGCCCATATGTCTTATTTTGAGAATTGTCTATTCATACACTTTGCCCACTTTTTAATGGGGCTGTTGTTTTTTCCTTTCGGCATGTTTGAGTTACTTGTAGTTGTGAAGTTGGCTTTCAATAGCCATTAGGGCATTGGAGACAGGAAACAAAGCTTCTATTTTACAAAGCTGAAAAATTTTAAAGAATATATATCTATCACACCCCTCTTTCCTCAACTTCAAGACAAACTGATTATCTTGAATTTAAGATCTGAAAGAAAAAAGCATTTAAAAAACTTGCCCTTTGACAAAGGCTCTCTTCTTGATCAAACTTTAGATATACTCCTCTGAGTCTTCTTTTGAACTAGGCTTTGTTCTTGGGTCCAGTTTAGCAAGAATTCTTTGATCCTTGTTCCTGGTGTCCAGTCATAGTAAGAATCTTGCTAAGTCAGTTTAGAGAGAATCCTACAGCCTTGATATCTGATCATTCTGGCCCGCCTTTAGCAAGTCAGTTAAGCTATAATCCCATACCTTTATTGTCTACTTTTAGCATTTTTCCATCCACGACTTCCTCATTCTGCTCATTGGCTAGATATCCTCTGCTGCTTTTGCTGTCTTCAGAGTCGTGCACAATTTCTACCACCTATTGCAATAGCCTTGACACCTATTGCAGTAGCTATGAATAAAGTCTTCCTTACAGTTTCAACAAGTGTTAGAATACTGGGAATATACCCGGAGGAACTCAAATCATTCTACAAAAAAGATACCTGCACACACAGGTTTATTGCTGCACTGTTTATAATAGCAAAAACATGGAACCAACCATGCTGCCCATCAAAACCAGACTGGATTTTAAAAAATAGGGTACATATACACAATGGAATATTATGCAGCCATAAAGAAGGACAAACATATGGACTTTGCAGCAACTTGGATGGATTTAGAGTCTATCATACTCAATGATCTATCACAGAAACAGAACAGAGTACCATATGTTCTCACTCATAAGCGGACCCTGAACATTTACTGTAATGCTATAAGAAAGGATTTGGCAGTAGTGGGATGTTGCCAGAGTGGGGGGTGAGAGACACAACATTAATAAGAGTACCTGATCTCAAACCAGGCAAAGTGGGGACCAAAGGGATGCCCAAACTTATCTGTTTGATGACCATGTGTATACCTAATCCTGGATTGTACTCCACATCTTTAAAATAAAATAAGGTATAATAAATAAATAAAATATAAAAAGCAGTATAATTGCAAGCCTAAGCTTGTGTCAATTTGGAGTTTGAATTCACATCACGTATATAATCTAAACAAATTCAAGAATTTAAATTTAAGTGACCTTAAATTGGTAATGTACTCAGGCAAGTCCCAGAGATGAAGCATTCTCCCAGGAGAATCTACCCTTATCCCAAAGAAATTGATTAACATGGGAACAAATTACAATAAGGGAGATGCAGTAGCAAAAGCAAGCAACAAAAAAGAGATTTGGAATTCTCAGATACAGCATGAAATAAAAATGTATGTGATAATAAGATAAATATAGTCTTGAAAAAATGTTCAGGGGAATAGAAATTATAAAGAATAAAACAGCACTCTAGTTCTGGGTTAGATGGAATAAGCACATTTTAACTTTTTCCACTGACTATAACTATAAAACTGGGACAGAAAGCATGGCTCAACTATTTGACGTCTCTGAAAACATTCTGCAGTAAGCAGGTTGGCAAAGAATGCCAAAATAGGCATTGACTTACTAAATAGGCAGTGAGTATACAATTTTTTTCCACCAGCAATTCGACCATAATGCAATGCTGCTGACACCAACAAGTGAGCACTGTGGCACAGCGCAAGAGAGCTCCAAGGTAAGCCCTGTAGTTCTGGCTTAAAGACCAGAAGCAAAAACTCCCATTACTGAGAGGAAGTACAGAAGATCATCTTTTCTCTCTTTCCTAGGTCCTGTTGTGCTGTAGCTCCTAGGGAATGTTTTTTCAGGGATACAGACAGCAGCTAAGGAAAACCTCAAAAACCACAACCCTCAGGGAGGAGCACCTTCCTTTCTGTGGGGTGTAGATGCATTTTCAAATGGGTGGGGCAAACCCCGTTGCTTTTTATATCGCCCTGTCCTTGCTCCAGTAGGGATAGAATCTAAGCTCCATTGTGGAAAATCATTACAATGACAGAGTGGTCATGACCTAGCCCACCAGAAATGAAGCCCCAGGAAGTCAAAGCACTAAGGAAATCATGGAGAGAAAGCAGCTTACGATAAGTGGCTCAAGAGACTCCTTTAGGACTGACATTTAACCTGCACATGTATAGATCTGATCCCAATGAGCACATCAAAGATTATGAGCACTGAACTAATGGATAGACTAGGTCCCACACTGAACACTGTGGTGTGTGCCCACAGGAAAGCACAAACAGCACAGCAAAACTTTTGAACACTGAACAAATATTAGAACCATAGTCCACAGGTGGATTGGAACTTGTAGTCTGAACCTACTAAAGCAAAAATATTAACATTCTTTATGGAATTTAAACAAGTCTCAATGTCTCTTGAAACAATTTTTAAAAATATCTAAAAGGACTTGACATAGAAAGAACCACAAAGATTTTAATTCACTGTGGGAAAAGACAGTCAACAGACACCAATGCTGAGATGACAAGAGATGTTGGAATGATCTGAAGACTTAAAAGCAGCCATGATGCAAATGCTTCCGGAAACAATTGTGACCACCCATGTAAAGAAATTGACGGTATTAAAAAAATTAAAATTTTAGAATAGGAAAATACAGTAACCACCTTCTTCTACCTCCTAATAAAATCCTCACTGAGGCGAAGAGCAGTGGCTCAGGACTGTGGTCCTAGCACTTTGGGAGGTCGAAACAAGAGAATTGCTTGAGGCCAGGAGTTTGAGACAAACTTAGGCAACAGAGTGAGACCCCATTTACAAAAAAATTTTTAAATGAGCTGGTTGTGTGGGTGCATGCCTGTAATCCCAGCTACTTGGGAGGCTAAGGCAAGAGGATCACTTGAACCCAGGAGTCCAAGGCTGCAATGAATTATGATCTCACCACTATATTCCAGCCTGGACAACATAGCAAGACACTGTCTCAGAATAAAAAAAAAAAAGAACTCACTGAATTCAATAGCAGGATAGAGAAAACAGAGAAAAGAGTCAGTGAACTTGAAAATGGATTAATAAAAATTATTTGATATGAACAAAAGAAAGAAAACAATTGAAAAAAAGAAATGAAATCCCAAAGACCAATGAGATGACACCAGAAGGTCTAATCATGGCATTGGAGTCTCAAAAAGACAAGATAGTGATTAGAAAGAAAGAAAGGAAGGAAGGAAGAAAGAAAGAACTAAAAAAAAAAAAGCATACAAGAATCTAAGCAAATCTCAACAAAGTAAACACAAAGAAATCTCTGTCCAGATACATCATCATAATCAAACTGTTGAAAACCAAAGATGAAAGAAAAATATTGAAAGCAGTCAAAGAAAAAAACTGTCAATCTAGAATTGTATATATATGTAATCCTTTAGTAGTGAAGTTGAATTAAAAATATCCTCAGATGAAGGAAACCTCAAATAATTTTCATCCATCAATCATGCTGTAAAATAATTTCTAAAGGAAGCTTTTTAGATCAAAAGGAAATGATTTCAGAAAAAATAAAAAACCTTGAAGCTTCAGGAATGAAGCAAGAGCAACAGAAAGTACAACATTTTCTCAAATGCTATTTCATTCAGGCTGCTCTAATGAAATACCATAAAATGCAATAGCTTATAAACAATGGAAATGTATTTCTCAGAGTTCTGGAGGTTGAGAAGTCCAAGATCAAGGGACTATAGATTCAGTGTTTGGCGAGGGCTTGTTTTCTGATTCATGGATTGCATCTTTTGGTGTATTTTCATGTTAGGCCTTTTAAATAAGGGTGCTAATCCCATTTTTAAGGTCTCTACCCTTATGATCTAATCATGTTCCAAAGATCTCACCTCTTATTACCACCACCTTGGGAGGAACGATTTCAGCATAAGAATTTGGGAGAGATGTGACAGAAAGTAAATGTCATAGATTAGTCTTCTTCAGTTCTTTAACAGAAAAGAAGTCTAAAAATAGGAAACAGAGTAATGTAAAACAAGAGGAATAAACATAAAACAAAAAATAAAATGATAGTTTTAAACCTAAACTCATCAATAATTAAATTAAACATAAATGATCTGAACAGATTGGAATCGTTTTTTAAAATTACTTACATGCTGTCTAAAAGAAAGTCACTTAAAACAGAGTGATACATATAAGCTAAAAGTAAAATGAAAAAAATTATATACCCCACAGACACGAATCAGACAAAAGCTGGAGTGACCATGTTAATATTACAATGCAGACCTCGGAGCAAAGAAGAATACCAAAAATAAAGGTGTATATTGCATAATTTTTAAAAAGTTTAATTTACCAAGATGACATAGCAATTTGCAATGTGTATGAGCTAAATAACATATCTTCAAAATACACAAAGCAAAAATCTACAGCACTGAAATGAAAAATAGACATCAACTAATTGGAGACTTGAACATTGATTTCTCAGTAATAGAACCAATTGACAGAAAGAGATAGAGCAGAACTAACTACATCTACTTGATTTTTATAAAACTTTACCCAACAATAGCAAAATACATTTTTTCCAGAAACAAGTGAAATATTCATCAAGATAGATAATTGCTTTTATCACATTCTATGTTAGCTTCACACTGCAAATTTCAAAGGTCAATTATGCATCATGGTACAACACATTAGCAAACATTATGGTATATTCTCTGACCATAATGGAATTATGCTAGAAAGAAATAACAAATAAATAAAAAAGAAAAGTTCCAAATAATTGAAAATTAAAGCTCATGATTCAAAATAATATGAGCCAAAGATGATGCTTCAAGATAAATTAGACAATAGTTTGAGTGAAAGTACAAACGCAACATGAATTCTGTGGAATTAAGTTAAAGCAATGCTTAGAGGGGGAGTATATAACAGCAAATACATACATCACAAATGGAGGAAAGTTTTAGTAATCTAAATGTTCAGTATAAGAAACTTAAAAACAAGAATAAAATAAACTCAAAGCAAGCAGAAGGAAATACAATCATGTGCCATATAACAACATTTACGTCAGTGATGGACCACCTTTATAACAGTGTAATATAGGTGGTAAAAGAGTGTAAAAAAGCAGAAAAATTCCTACCCCTCTGTTGACCTCTTAGCCGCCATAATGTTGTCATAGGCCAACATATTGCCTTTTCTATGTTTAGATATGCAAATACCATTGTACTACAGTTGCCTACAGTATTCAGAACAGTATCATGCTCTACAGTTTTATAGCCTGGGAACAATAGGTGACACCATATAACCTGGGAGTTTCATAGACTATACCGCTCAGGCTTGTGTAATTACACTCTGTGATGCTTGCATAAAAAAATGCCTAACAATGCATTTCTCAGATCATATTCCTGTCTTTAAGCAACGCATGATTGTAATAAAGATAAGAACAGAAATAAATGAAATTGGAAACAAAAATAAAGAACATTTTTTTAAATCATTTTTTTTTTTTTGTACAAGCTTAATAAATCTGTAGAAAGATTGACAGAAAAAGAGGATCTAAATTGCCCATACAGGAAAAAAAGGAGGAAATTTCATTACTAAAACCACAGATATTAAAAGGATAATTTAAAAGGATTCCAAGACAAATAGGTGACCTGACTAGTCTTCTGTTTATTAAAGAAATTGATTTACACTTAAAAGGCTTTAAAAAATCTCCAGAAAAAAAGGCAAGATAAAGATTTAAATGTTTAACAATCAAGAGACATAAGACTCTCAATACTGTAGTAGGTGACTGAAACTGAGGATAGTACTGACTGAATCCTATATATACTGTGCTTTTTCCTATACAAACATATCTATGATAAAGTTTAATTTACAAATTAGGCAGAGTAAGAGATTCACAACAATAACTAATAATAAAATAGAACAATTATAACAGTTCACTGTAATAAACATTATGTGAATGTGGTCTCTTTCAAGTTATTGTACCCTACTCACCTATGTTCAAACCATGGTTGACTGCAGATAATTGAAACCAAGGAAAGCCAAACCATGGATAAAGGGTGACTACTATATTCAAAATCCAGACTTCTAGTTCACTTATAACCTAATTTCTTTCTTTCTCCTTAGAGCAAGTCCTCTGAAATTGTTTATAAACACCGTCTGAAATTTCTGTCTTGTCACTATCTCTTAAATTGTGATAAAAGTTTTTGTCTTTATTACCCCATCAAATTGCTTTATCACATTCTATGTTAGCTTCCCACTGCAAATTTCAAAGGTCAATTATGTGTCATCATCTTTCTTGACTTTCTAGCATCCTCTGAAATGTATTTCTTCTTTTTAAACTTTTTCTTTATATGTCTTCCAGAGTACCTCACTTGCCTGATTTTCCCCCTACCTCCATGACTGATCCTTCTACTTCTCCTTTGTTGGTTCCCTTTCATCTTCCAATATCTTTACATTGGACACCCTCAGCACTAAGTCCTTGACCCTCCCTCCTCTCCATCTATTCTCTTTCCCTTAATGATCTAACCCCATGGCTTTAAGTGTCACTTAGATAAGAATTATTCCCAAATTTATATCTCCAGCCTTGACTTAGTTTCAGAAATCCAGCCTCATGTATCTAACAGTCTTCTGGTCTCCACTTGCATGCCAATAAGCATCTCAAAATAAACGAATTTGAAACTAAATTTCTAATCAATGTCTACTCTTCTTGCCTATAGCTATGCCACCTAAATACTTTTTTCATCTGAGTTGGTGGAAACTTCATTTTGCAGTTTCTCAAGCCAAACAACTTGGAAACATGATTAATTCTGGTACTTGATGTATCCTCAAGATAGATTTCCGAATCTAATGCTTTTCTCTAAACGTCAGTGCTACCATACAGCAAGCCATTACCATATACCACCAGGGTTATAGCAATAGCTTCCTTCCTAGCATCTTTGATTCATTCTTGACACCTTGAGTCTACTCTCCCACAACAGCCAAAATGATCCTTTAAATAATATGTGATTTACCTTATGCCATTTCTCTGTCCAGTATCTTCCCATTTTACTTAGGATAAAAACTATCTTTAAAGGAATCTATAACACCCTATATAATCCCACCGCCCCATTGCTTCTTTATTACTTTCCTCCTATTCAGCCATATAGACTGCTGTTTCTCAACCATGACAAACATTTTTCTACTTCAGGGCTTCTACACTTGTCGTTCTTTCTACTCAAAATACTTTTCCTCAAAATATCTGCATAGACTATTCTCTTACCAACTTCATGTAATTGCCCAGATGTGAAACTTTAATGGATCCTTCCTTAATTACCTTATTTAAAATTCTAAAATCTGCCCCTATCTTCCCCTCCAGCAACAACAACACTCTCTGTCTTCCTGCTCTGTTTTTTATTTTTTAAAATATTACTTATTACCTCCTACTAAATTACAAAATATATTTACTTAATTTGTTCATTTTTTCCACTGTTGTATCCATTGTGCCTATAATGATGCCAGTGATGCAGTGTAACCAGTCAGCAAATATCTGATGAATGAATAAACAATATGTTTCAGTACTAAAGAGATCTTACAAAAAATTATAGAAGTTTAGTATAGTTGTTAGCAAGTTTAGTGGATTCAATATCAGTGTCTGAAACCAATTTGATTTCTCCACTCTAGTAATAGACAATATAAGAATTTGAATTTAAAAATTCACTTATAATTACATCAAAACATGAAGTACCTAGAAATAAGTGGAACAGAAGATGTGTTAGAACTTGATATTCAAAGTTGCTAAACCTTAATGAAATAACATAAAAGAGCTTAGAGATATACTATTTCAAAAATTAGAGTACTCCATATAGCAAAGATGTCAGTGCTTTCTAAATTAACCAGTACATTCAAAAAATTCCAATCATAGCCGAGCTCGGTGGCTCAGCCTATGATCCCGCGCTTTGGGAGGCTGAGGTGAGTGGATTGCCTGAGTCCGAGGGTTCGAGACCCTCCTGGGTAACTTGGCGAGATCACATCTCTACAATAAATCAAAAAATTAGCCGGACGTGGTAGCACACACCTGTAGTTCCAGCAACTTGGAAGGCTGAGACGGAAACATCGCCGGAGCCCAGCAGGTTGAGGCTGCAGTGGCCGGGAGCGTGCCACTGCACTCCAGTCTGGGCGACAGAGTGAGACTCCAACTCAAAAAAAAAAAAAAAAGCTGTGGTTCTGGCAGTTAGGTGATATGGCTCACCCTGA
>CAUYQG010135368.1:0-27317 GCA_963574415.1 Tarsius wallacei
CGATCCCCCTACTGGGAATATACCCTGAAGAACTCAAATCACTCTATAAAAAAGATACCTGCACTAGTATGTTTATTGCAGCATTGTTCACAATAGCAAGAACCTGGAAGTAAATTTGTTGTCCATCAAAAGAGGACTGGGTTAAAAAAATGTGGTACATATACACAATGGAATACTACGCAGCCATAAAAAAGAACGAAATCATGAATTTCGCAGCAACCTGGGTGGAACTAGAGTCTATAATACTGAGTGACCTCTCACAGAAACAAAAAACTGAGTACCACATGTTCTCACTCATATAATAGACCTTGACCACCCAACGTATTACCACAAGAAAATGACTGACAGTAGTGGGAAACTACGGGGGGGGGGGGATAGGGAAAGGGATTAATGGCAGTAAATACCTGTCTGGGGATGGGGGGACACTCCTTATCAACAAGGGTGCCTGAATGAGACATATTTGTGTACCTAACCCTTAACTGTACCCCTCAATATCACAATAAAAAAATATTATTAAAAAAAATCCCATATCATAACATTAAAGATTGTTACAAGGGTTAGAGACAGAACAGAGAGTGGTAGTAAAATTACTATAATCCTTGAATAAATCAAGCAAATACAGGACATAGACAAGAAAAGAAAACATAATGCATAAATAATAAGTTTAGAAGATGTTATGTTTCATCATGAAAATATATTAAGCTCTGACTCATAAAAAAGAATAGTAAAATAAGCTAAAACCAGGAATTAAGATTTATTAAAATAAAATCATCATAGGTTAGATGGAAAAAATATGATTAATAAATCAATTCAAGATCTGATTTTTTACTTTTTTGAGTCAGAGTCTCACTCTGTTGCCCAGGCTAGAGTGCAGTGACATGCTTACGGCCACCTCAGCCTCGGCCTCCTGGGTTCGGGCGATCTTTCCACCTCAGCCTCCCAAATAGCTGGAACTACAAGTGCACACCACCACGCGTGACTAATTTTTGATTTATTGTAGAGTTGATAAAGTTGGCCAGGCTGGTCTCAATCTCTTGGACTCAGGCAATCATCTCACATCCACCTCCCAAAACGCTGGGATTGCAGGCAGGAGCCACCAGTGCCCAGCCTAATTATTTTGGAAAAATAAAATGTAGAAAAACTTCTGGGATAGATACAAAGAAGTAAAAAATACTTAGCATTAAGTATGAAAAAAGAAAATAATTAGAGATGGCAAATAAGATTTACAAATAAGAGAATAACATGCATAATTTTCTACAAATGCATTTAATTTTTTCTTTAATAAGTTCTAAGAAAATATAAATTAGGAAGAGTAATTCAAGAAGATGTGCTGCATCCTAAAGATTTCAATAGTGATGAAAGAAACGAAAAAAAGAAAAAATATATATTGTCAAGAACTCACACCCACACAAAGCAAATCCTAAATTCCTCTAGAACATACAAAATGTAGAGCTCATCTTTATGTAGGCAGTGCAATAAGTAAGGAACTTAAAAAATATATCTTTATATACTTCCCAAAATAAATTCTAGGATAATATATTTTAAATCTAAAAAGTAAAACTTAAGAAAATAGATGAATATTCATTAAAAGTTAAGATAAAACGGAGTTTATCAACTTGGCTTAATCAGTTAAAACTATGGAGCATTGTCTAATTTCACTGTATTAACATGAAAAATGATGAATAATGTTTCAAAGTAAGTAACCTACCAGGAAACACTCTACAAAACATTATGATAGTACACATTGTTTTCTTAATATCTGAAATATTCTGGAACATTAATCAGAAAACACGAATACCTAATTTAAAATAAAAGTTTATACCAGGTTATGACTGGGCGATTCACAACAGAAAATATATAAATAATCAATGAAAAGTTGCAGCTATATTCAATCTCACAAGAATTCTAAGAAATGACAGTTAAAGCTACAGTGAAATATTATGTTTTTATGTATAAAATTGGCAAAAGGTCTAATAGCCAGGTTTGCAGACAGTCCTTAAAATGTGTTCTCTCACTTTCTTGTCAAGAGTATAAATCTGTACAATTTTTCTAAAGGGATATTTGCTAATATGTGTGGGAAACCATGAGCTCTGCAAGCATTTGCAATAATCCTTTTAAAAATTTATCCTATGGATACACTCTAAAAAGGGTATTAAGCATTATGTAACATGTTTTTATAAAAAATATTGTTCCAATAATAATGAAAACTGAAACACATCAAAATGCCCATTAATAACAAACCTTTTCTTTATGAAATACCACATTATAGAATATGAGCTAGCTACTAATTTTAATAATAAAATAAGTATTTATTTACTTGGAAGGGTACATATTTTGAAATCATAAAATCTAAAGTGCTTCTGCAACAATGTAATACAATTCTGTAAATTAAAAATTACAATTGTGTTTACAGTAGAAAATAGCCACTGCTAACTGTGGCGAGTGACATTGCAGACTTTTGTATGTATATTTATGTAACATTAGCAGAATACTTGTTATTCCATAGACAAAGGCTATTGTGATTTAACTGAAGGATTGACTTTTTAAAAATTGTGTGTTTAAAAATATAGGCTGGATAATAAACTTTGACACCAATTCACAGTTGTTTGAACAATTACATCCAAGGAGTGTTGAATCAAACCTCTGTGTCATCCTAATGGATTAAAGTCCTTGTCCTTGTCCTCTTTAACAATTTTATCACTGTCTTAGAACAAAATTATTGTAGGTATGACAGATGACACAAAATTGTAGAGTGCAGAATGTAAGAAAACAAGGAGAAGTAGAGACTGCATAAAAGTGCAGTGTGTGACCTTTCTGGGCATATTCTCATTCAGTTTTTGTTCTTTTATTCACTGTGCAGCCCAAAGCAAGTGCATCGGTAGGCCAAAGTGAAGCTATCAACTACAAGTTTGCGACTATGATAGGGGGCTACTTGAAGTTCATTCCATCATGCAGCTGTACTGGTCTATGCATTTCACAGATGGGTATACATTTAATCCTTATAATGGGGATCTAAGGCAAGTGGCACTATTTTAGAGATGAGAAATCTGAAGCACAAGAAAATTAATTAGTTTGTCTAAGTTCACACAGCTAATAAGTGGTGATGCAGAGATTCGAACCCAGGTGTTTGTCTCCAGAGCTAGTACTCTTAGTCACTACCCCATTATGCTTGGAGCCCTACTGAAGACAGTGTTGATGAGGAAGTAAGTGAAACATGGCCTCTCAGCTCAAACGGGAGGATCAAACATGTAATCACTGACAAATACCATGCAACGAGGAATGGGTTAGAGTGGAAGTCCAAAAGGTACACTTGTAGTGGGGAAGGCTGGAGTCAGGTCTGTCTCCTGGAAGCTAGTTCGTCATGTGTAGTTCTTTTCTGTGCAATGACTCTTCTTGCAGTCATTCAGACCCTCATGAACGTGGAATTCCTTTAGGCTCACTTAGCAATGCACCGACACTCTAAGGTATGCCTGGATCCAAGCCATAAACACAGCTTAGACGCTAAGAAAAGGGTAGGGTATTAGGGGAGTGTCCTCACTACTTCTATACCTTTATATCACATTTTTCATTACCCTATGGTATATTCTTTAAACGTCTGATTCTATTTTCCAGTATTTTATACAACTTTGAAAGTAATTGTCCTTGGAAACTTTGGGGTGTTATGGAAAGAGTAGTGGCTATGTGCCCACCTGGGCCTGAGCTAGAATCCCTGCTTGGTCAGTAGCAAGCTGAGTTATCTTATAGAAGGTATTTCAATGTAACACCGGGTTTCCCCTATGTTAAGTGGGAATGATAAAATCTAGCACAAGGTAGGTAGGTGTTAGGAAGAAATCTATTTTTCTTCTTCTTTGAAATTAATTAGTGAACTCACATATATACAGCTCTGAGTGAAAGCAAACTTAATAGAAGTATTAAAAAACCATTGTGTTTTTATTCTTTATATGCTATGGAATTAAAGCCCCAAATATAACAAAGATACATAAAAAGGGAAATTTTATATTTAATTCCATCTTCTTGCCTAAAGGCAAGACCAGATAGTGTTTTATTCTTTCCTCAAGACAGAGAAGCAGTAGAATTTCTATGCTAAAGCCAAATTAATAGCCATTTGGTTTCTAAGATAAATTACCCTCAAAGCGTACTGGATATCTCAGACTGAGAAACCAGAAACACTCTTGGACTTTAGGCAAAATACAGCTAAATCTATGCAAGTAAGTGATCATTTGTATGAAAGAAGCTCCCCCAAACTCCTTTTCTAGTAGCTGGTTCTGGGAACTGAAGGTTATGAAGAAAATGTGGGAAGTTGAGGCACTATTTTTAGCAGCCGCTTTTTGTGAATCTAGCTGTTTTAACCACAGAAAGCTCCACGATATTTCTAAGAGCAGACATACAAGCGCCAACTTGGCATACACCCAGTTTGGGTAATTGCATTCTGTCATCTTCCAGGTCTCCCTGGCACTTTCAATTAGCCATAATTTATATTCTTCCCAGTTTACAATTGAAACTGTTTTGTATTGCAGCTGTGGGGTTACACAGAGACGGCAGCTAAATGAACAAACAACTGGTAAATTATTGTTATTTTTCACTTCTCTTTTGTCTTGTGGTACCATGAACTGCTAAGGGTCAGGGATCATTAGTTCCATTTATAGGAAAGACCACTGAATCTCCAGAGTAAGCTACTATCTACATCTATGAGGAGTTATTTTACAAATTTAAAAGTACATTTTCATTTAGGCATATACTTACATATTAGGACTGAAATAAAGGAAGTAACAAATTATTTCTAAAAGAAAAAAAAGGACCCTTAATATAAATAAGAGATTTGGTCTGCTCGCTTTTTTCCAGATGTTTTTTGAATACTCAGTAGGTTTCACCTGTGTCACATACTGTTCCATAAAGTCCAAGGATGATCAATAGATGGCATTTCTCAGATGCTTTAAATGGATCAGGCCCTGTTTAACTCATTCAATATTCACAAGAGCTTTACAGAGTACATACTGCTTTTATCCTACTTCACATTTGGAAAACGGAGGCAAAGTAAGCTGTCATAAGTTTTCAGAAGTGGCACAGTTAAAATTAGGGCTTCAAACTTTGACCATTTGATGCTAATCGTTGTGCTCTCCACCAATTAGATCATCTATCTCATGAACAGGAAAGGATTTAAGAGGACATAGAAGAAGATGGGCAATAAACAACTAAATAAGCAAATGAGAACTATCTGAGAGTAACGACACACAAGTACTATGAAGAGAGCTAAAATATGCTGGCAGGATGGAATCACAAGGTCTTTTATTTAGGCTGAGTGGGCAAAGAAGGTTTCTCTTAAACTGAGGGATCCTGAACACAAGAAGGAGCCAGCTAAGCAAATAAGAAAACAAACAAAGCAAAACAAAACAAAAAACCGTGTTTGAGGTGAAGAACTGGTGCCAGGACCCCAAGGTGGGCCTAGACTTAGCAGGTTTGGGGAATCAGAATAAGCTAAAATCGGTTGCAGGACAAAGGGTAGTGGGGAGAAGATGAGTTTTGGTTAGTGACAAGGACAGGCACAGGATTTTGAAGACCTTGAGCAATGAAAGGTGTTTAAATTTGTGTGTAACAGGGGCCTTTGGAGGGTTGTACACAGACCGATGACATGTTCTGTTTTAAGAGTTACGATGCCGCCGGGCTCGGTGGCTCAGTCTGTAATCCCGCGCCTGGGGAGGCTGAGGTGAATGGATTGCCTGAGCCCGCGGGTTTGAGACCCGCCTGGGCAAGCGAGACCTCATCTCTACAATAAATCAAAAAATTAGCTGGGCGTGGTAATGCGCGCCTGTAGTTCCAGCTACTCGGGAGGCTGAGAAGGAAGGATCGTCGGAGCCCAGCAGGTCGAGGCTGCGGTGGCCGGGAGCGGCCACTGCACTCCAGTCTGTGTGATGGAGTGAGACTCCAATTCAAAACAAACAAACAAAGAGTTATGATGCCTATTCTGAACGGAGAATCTATTTAAGAGGTGGGCAAGAGTGGAACAGAAGTGAGTCAAGGCCTAGTGTGAGGGATCACTGTTACTTGAACTACAGCAGATTAAGAAATTATGGGAAGTAAAGAGAGCGGATTTGGAATATGTCTTTGTTGACATTGCTGGTGAATGAAAGGAGACAAGTAAGAAAAAGAAATGAATGAAGTGAACAAGTGAAATGCTAATGAGAAAAGGAAATGAATGAACGGAAAACCTGCAATATATCATTATTCAGGCAGAACCCAAGTCTCTGTTTTTTCTGACTTTAGCTTCTGAGCATTCCTAATTGGAACAGACAGATTTTATAACGTCTAAATTTTACCTTTTATTTTTGATTTTATTTTTTGAGTTGGAGTCTCACTCTGTCACCAGACTGGAGTGCAGTGGCCATTCCCAGCCACCACAGCCTCGACCTGCTGGGCTTCGGCGATTCTTCCTCCTCAGCCTTCCAAGTAGCTGGAACTATAGGCACGTGCTACCATGCCCGGCTAATTTTTGATTTATTGTAGAGCTGAGGTCTCCCTAAGTTGCCTGGGCGGGTCTTGAACCAGCAGGCTCAGGCAATTCACTCACCTCGGCCTCCCAAAGCGCTGGGATTACAGGCTGAGCCACCGAGCCCGGCCTAAATTTTACATTTTAAATATCATTAACTGAGTCAGTAAAACATTATATTTAATTCTTTATATTTATTTTTATAAATAACTTAAGGTACATATGAACACCAGCAGGTTTGTATAAATTATTTATCAATCTGTGTAAACTATGTTCATGCTTTTGAAAGAATGCCTAGAATCTGTTCATTTTAGAACATTACTCATCATTATTGAAGAAAGAGCTTTTAGAAAAGCACCTTGGGCATGTTATTACTGTGAATAGCACACAGAGTTAAATACAGATAAGATACCATTTTTGAAAACTAAGTAAGACAACAAAGTATAATGCTGAACTAGCACCTCTCTAAATTGAGGACATTTTATTTGCTTTTAAAGTAGGGTGTGAACATATATATCGTGGTCTTTATACTGTGTGATTAAAAGATGCCTAAAATAAATTAAATTAAATGCACTTTGCAGATAATTGCTTAAATAAAGGTTTTGGAAGTTTAAAAGTATTTGACATGCATCTTTATGTGATCCAAAATAATAATGATCATGCATTTTGATTACAAAAATGTAAAGTTTGGAAAGATTTTCTGTTTTCTTTCTTTTTCTAATGTGGGATGGTTCCTCATGAGGTTTGTGCTGGTGGCTGAGACAGAGTTTCTGCCTGAGATCCTTAACCAACACAATTTCACAGATGAACCTGATGTCAGAGGGATTTTGGTTAATTTTGGTTGGTGAAAAGATTCAAGGAGGGAAGAAGACGGTTTCAGAATGGTAAGTCATTCAAGTAAGATACGTCTGTAGATTAACTATGATCAATCTCACGTGTAATAGCCACCTCTCCCCCACACCAGTATGAGTTCCAAAATCACTAGAAGGGTGTTTCCATCTGGATATCTCACAGATTGATCAAATTTGGCTTAAAATTACAAACATTTAATTCTTGTATTCCCTACTGCATTTGGTAGAATCATCATTCATCCAATTTGCCAAGTTCCGATATTTAGAGACATCCTTAGCAATTTTATTACCTTCACACTCAGTCTTTCACTAAGACTAATAACTTTATTTTTTAAATGCAGTCTTGTGCCACATGGCAATATTTGGGTCAATGATGAACTGCATGTACGAAAGTGGTCCCATAGGATTATAATGGAGAAGAAAAGTTTCTATCACCTAATGACATTGCAGCCATAGAAACATCATAGGGCAATACATTACTTATGTATTTGTAGTGATGCTGGCCAGTCATATGAAAGTATAACTCTTACAATTATATGCAGTGCATAATACTTGACAATTATAATAAATGACTATGTTTCTAGTTTGTGTATTTGCAATAGTATTTTTTATCATTATTTTAGAGTGTACTCTTTCTACTAATTAAGAAACAGCTAACTATGTAACAGCCTGAGGCAGATCTTTCAGGAGGTGTTCCAGAAGAAGCCATTGTTATCATAGGAAATGACATCTCCATGCATGTTATTGTCCCTGGAGACCTTCCATTAGGACAAGATGTGGCAGTGGAAGACAGTGATATTAAGGATTTTGACTTTGTGTATGGTTAGGCTAATATGTGTTTTTGTGTCTTGGTTCCTATCAAAAATGTTTAAAAGGTAAAAACAAACAAATAAAAAAATTGAGAACAGAAAAAAAAAACTTGCAGAATAAAGAAATAAAGAAAGAGAATGGCTGAATTTCGTGATTCATACCTGTAATTTCAACATTTTAGGAGGCTGAGGTTGGAGGATCATTTGAGGTCCGAAGTTTGAGGCCAGCCTGGGCAACATAGGGAGACCTTGTCTCTAAACCAAAAAGAAAACAATAGTCAAGAGTGGTGGCACTCACCTGTATTCCCGGCTACTTAGTGGACTGAAGTGGGAGGAACACTTGAGCCCAGTAGTTCAAAGTTGAAGTGGGCTGCCACTATAGTCCAACCTGAGCAATAGAGTGAGACCCTACTTCAAAAAAAAAAAAAAAAAACAGGCAAAACAAAACAAAAGGATTTTATACAGCTGTACAGTGTATTTGTATTCTAAGTTGTGTTATTATAAAACAACCGAAAAGTTTAAAAAAAGAAAAAAGTTTCTAAAGTAAAAATTCAACAGAAAGCTATGATTTTTTTATTATTGAAGGAATTAATATCTTTTTATGCATTTAGTGTAGCGTACATGTACAATGTTTACAAAGCCTACAGTAGTGTATAAGAATGTCTCAGGCCTTCACATTCACTCACCATTCACCCACTGATTAACCCAGAGAAACTCCAGACCTGCAAGCCCCACTTATGGCAGGTATCCTCTGCAGTCATACCTTTTTAAAATTTCATTTTATACAATATTTTTCTGTACCTTTTCATGTTTAGATATGTATAGATACCATTGTGTTACAACTGCCTATAGTATTCAGCGCAGTATCATGCTGTACAGATTGGTAGCCTAGAAGCCATAGGCTAAACCATACAGCCTAGGTGTGTAGTAGGCTATATACTGCCTAGGTCTATGCAAGTTCACTCTATGATGTTTGCACAACAAAGTTGCCTCACAGCACTCATTTCTCAGAAAATGTCTGCATTGTGAAGTGACATAGGACAGTATCTCTCTAATTTATCCCTTGCTCTTCTTTACTATAACCATGGACATGATTCATTTCTTCTCCCATCTCTTGGTTGTATAATGAAAGTAGCTTCCTAGCTCACCCCTTGTGATTTCTCCACCCTCCAATCTAGCATCCACACTGATATCAATTGTCTTTGGAAAGCAAAAATGTAATTTCCACTTATAAAATATTGACCTTGCTTCTTATCACCTGCAAATTAAATCCACATATCTTACCATAGTAAACATCTCTCTACAGAATGGCCCCACCCGTTTCATTTCATCTTTCAATATTTTCTAGCAAAACCTTCCCTGTCTGACTTTGGCTGTGCTGAACATCCTACACATTCTTCTTTCACAGTCCTGAGCTTTTTTACACTTTAGTTAAGCTTCCCTGAATAAATTTTTCCTGCTTTTTTACCCAGAAATATTTATCACAAAGCTGGATTTTTATTTATTTCCTAAAGGGGAATTTTCTCTTTAAAGTTCTCAAAAAGATAAGCAAGAAAAAAATTAAATGGATGCCCAGGTGGGCTCTTCCAGATATTCCTCCCTCATGAGTTTTCTTTCTTTCTTTTTTAAAAAAATCTCTGTCTCAGCTCATGCAAAACATTTCTCAGATTTCCAGTATTAGTAGCTGCTACTAGCATCGTGAACTCTGAGTTCTCCGTATTATTTCACTACATTATTTTGCAGTTCAAACTTTTTGAAACAATTTTACTGAAGAATTGGGGCTATAATTTCTGATTCTGTAAGTCTAGGTTTTAGGGACATGCATATATTTTTGTTTGTTTGTTTGCTGCTAGAGCTGAGAAAAAAATGCAAAAGCATACGAATTTAGGATTAGAAACCAGAACCCTTGCATTCCTCCCAGTAAATCCCAATTGGAAACATTCTAGGCAGGGCTCGGTGGTTCAGCCTGTAATTCCAGCACTTTGGGGGATTGAAGCAAGTGGATTTTCTGAGCCCGCAGGTTCAAGACCAGCCCAGGCAACTTGGTGAGACCTCTTCTCAACAACAAATAAATAAATTAAATAAATAATTAATTAATTAATTAATTAACTGGGCATGGTAGCCTGCACCTGTTGTTCTGGCTACTTGGAAGACTGAGATGGAAGGGTCACCAGAGCCCAGCAGGTCAATGCTGCGGTGGCCATGAGCATGCCACTGCACTCCAGCCTGGGCAATGAAGTGAGACTCAAACAAAAAAAAAAAAAAAAAAAAAAAGAAAGAAAGAAAAGAAAGAAGTATTCTAGGTTTTACCAAACCCTGTTTCTACCTATTTGGAGCTCTCTGGTCCCAAATTTTATCTAGGAGATCTTATCCTAAAGCATACCTACCTCCAAATCCTTCACTGGCTTCTTTCTTCTAAGGACAAGTTTGAACCAACAGTCTTCTGGGAAGGAATGACCTGCTACATGGATATTCACATTCCCCTACATTAGCAAGGCAGACATACAGACTGTCTGTTACTGTTTCCTTCTATCTGCTGATGGATAAAGATTGTTTTTTAATTTTCTTCATTGATAGTTCGTTCCCAGAATGTATGATAAATGCTAAGGGTGTTGCTACATCTAAATGATAGACACATGCAGGCAGGTGAAAGATTGTCACTCAATCTCTTGGCTTAAAATATGCAGAGTGTAAACTTTTTAAAATTTTGGTGCAATTAATGGCTGAAGTTATCTAAATGAGTGTCATCTCAGTTTTTTGCTATAATCAGGAATATTTTTTCTTCCTCACAATTTCTTACTCAGAGGAGGGCAGACTCCAACAAACATATTGCAAACAAAACACCAAAATCCATGTGAATATTGAATCACAAAATAAAGCACAGAAAAATTTTTTGAAAACTATATAAAACTGCCATTAGCATTTAATCTAGACTCTTTAGTTTTACTCACGAAAAAAATCAAAATTTGGGGGATTATATGACTTCCCAAAGTTTATACAAAGACCTGATTTTCTGGTTTTTAGAAGTCTTGATTCTGAGTCAAGTGTCTTTTCATCATATCACACTGCTTCAATACTTTTAAGTATTAATAAAATATTTTTGCATTTCTACAGGTTCTTTCTTCTGCAGTTATCTCCCAAATTGTTTGTCTTTGGATTTGCCTGGATTAAAGAGGAGTTCATCCAAGCTGACTTAATGGATATGGCCTAGAACAGATTTCACCTTTTAAATCTGGTATGCCTTTGTAGTTATTAGCACCTTTCAGGTTTTGAGGTGTGCTGTCATTTAAACACTAAACATGGAGGGAGTTGGTGCTGAAGATGCTATGAACAACATAGCGCTGTGGATAAAACAGAATTTGTTTCTTTTTCACTTATCACATAGAATGTGATATACCCAGGTAAAGGGCCAGGTCATGGAGTGTCTACCAATGTTATTCCAAGTTCTTTCCGGATGTGATGACACTCCTCTGAAAAAGTGTGAATTGTCCTAATGTTCTGGAGTGTGCTGTCCATGGTGCTAAATATACCCTACTACAAAATCTCCCTCTGGCCAAGCAGTTTGGGACAGAATCTAACTGTTTTTCAGAGCTTTTCAGCAGCCCGGAGTCAGCTGTATAAGACCTGTGACCCTTTCAAAAATGTAACAGCTCACAAAAGTAGCTTTGATAAAATCTTGCTTATATTTGCAACTAAAGTTAAAAGTGAATAGTTCCTGTCATCAGGAGAAACAGATTTAAATCTGTTTGCAACTATTCTACTTTTCCTAAAATAATGCTTCTTGTATTCTTTTAAAAATTAAAGCAATGACTTTGGTCGTTGTTCCTCTAGTTATACTTAAAAAAAAAATTAAAGTAGTGTAGTGTAATATAGCACAACAGTCAACCAAAATAAAATAAAATTAGCCATAGAAAATTAAGTACAATGCACCCTGTGGATATAGGAACACTAGGCAGGCATTGCTACTCAGCATTAAGCTGGAGTCTGTGTGAAATGACCAAGCAGGAACAGTTTGAACAAAGAAAATTGGATGCATCTTTCATAGCATGAACTATTATGTATTGCATGGTGTGAGTTACAACATATTTGGAAAACACCCTCCATCTACACTCTTTCTGTGTAAAAATATCTCCTCATTTAGCTTTCAAACATTCTAGCATGACTATTTAGAAGAGACAGACTGCTGCACCCAATTATTCCAAACGGCCTTGGCTGCCCTGTTGTCTGTTTTGCTGGAGTAAGTACCTTGTGTTTTAATTGGAGGGTTTTTCTGTGTTGCAGATAGGAATAGAATTTTATTTTGCCAATTGCACCCCTCACCTCTCTCAGATAGGCAATAGTAACATTCTTACTGATATTCAAACCCATTGACCTTGTTCTCGGCTAGTGCTGTATGATGTCCACCAAGCATTCTCTGAAATGTGAAGTTATATGTAAGTAGACACTTGAGTGAGTCTGCAGAGGATTGGGCAAGAGAATGAAGAGGCTGGGAGAAGCTGAGAATTAGAGTATTTTCAGGGCAGTTGCAGTTCTTCAAAGCCTTGAGTCAATTAAAATTGATAAAAGTTAAAAAGTTACTTCTAAACTTTTTTGTATTATTAAAATAAATTATTTGTTTTAGCCTTCTGATTTTGTCTTTTCCAGTATTTTGGAAATATTTATATACTTATTTAAAAGGAGCAAAATAATTTATAAAGACCAGATTTCAAGTAAATTCCTGTTGGGAAAAAAACCCCAAAACAAAACTATTTTTTTTTAATTGTTTAGTTCTCAGTAAAAAATAGATAAGCAATAAAAGGCACCTTCAGGTACTCCAAACACAAAATTATATCTAGGTTTAGAATCAATAATACGACCTTTTATAGAGATCAGAAAATTTATGTTACTCATTAAGATTTGCTTAAATGAAGATTAAAGGGGCTTTGCATTACGTTTACACATATATGCTAGAAAGACTTTCGACAGTCTGGGAAATAAAAATGAGATTAGAAATTTTAACAACAAATCTATATCCAGAATGGATAGTTTGTAAATAACCTAAAATTGCCATGTATGGCTTTTACTGTGCCTCCATAATGTAAATACTGTGACTGTCTAAAGTGAAATATGTATTGCTTACATCACATATCTATATATCTATATCTATATGTACTGAAATTTTATGCCATGGTTGGCATGGTAAAAACATAACATATAACAATAAGCTAAATTATGTGTCTTTGGGTTCTGGTCATTTATAATGTTGTTTTCCTAGCTGGCAATAAAAAGGAATAATATTTTTCCAGCAGAGACCCTACACATAAATAGGCATTTTTTTATTTACTGTATAGTGGTACTCATATTTATATAAGCACCTTTATAGCAGTTTTATTTCTTTGCCTTTGTAAAAACAGTTGAGTCTTACTCTTTTATTATCACCTTTATTCTACAAAGTGAGTTATTGAGGTTTAGGAGTCATTTAAAATACATTTTCTAAACACAAAACAAAACAATTTATACTCTAATTTTTCTTTATTTCCAAAGTGCTATGTAAAATATTGATGTACACACCCAATTTATTGACTATTATTAAGTACTGAACCGTGAAGTGCGAGAGATTCAAGGAGCAATAGAAAGCCTAAGGCAAGGGATGGCGATGGGGAAGGAGCCCAGATGGTCATCTGCTTTCCCAGAATCCACTTCTTTTTAGGCCGCCACACTTTCCAGCCTTTCTCCGACCAGTTTCTTTCTCTCCCTCTCTTCTGATACTGCATTTTCTCCATGGCTCCCTTCTCTATATGCTTCCCAAAGTCATCTCCTTTGACCCTAGCTCACTCTACCTCCTTCCAGGCACCATGTCATGAATCCCCAGTAGCCTATTTTTTCTTGCACCTCCTTTCTTAAGGTTCTTCATTTATTTAACTTTTACTGGAAAGACTGTATCAGAAAGCCAGTTACCTGTGTGTTAATTTTGTCAAGTAATTTGTTGCTTTATCTTTTATTCTCTTAATTGGGGGGATAATGAAATACTATATGTGAATGAATGTTTTAAAATATTTTTTAACCTTTATTTTTAAAAGATTTGACATTTAGAAAAAGATAAAGCGGGAGGTCCTGAAGATGGTGTTAGATCTGGTCAGAGTGTGAATGTCTGAATGGGTGAGTGTACAAAGAAAACAAATCTGTATCTGTTTGTAGGTGCAAGTGGGTGAACGAATGTCCAAACGAGGGGAGACATGTGATCAAGTGCCCTGGAGCCACTGCAGAAACAGCTCTGAATTTGGTACCTGTTGCATGCTGGAGGGTCCACCATCCCTAGGGCATCTCTCAGGAAAAGGCAGAAGAGATAAGCTGGAACCTGGTCCACACACCACCTGTAGCAACAGGCCAGGCATGGGCAGCAGAGTCTGTGGAGAAAGTGTGGGAAAGAATTCTGGAGCTGAGCTGCGCTGGAAGAAAAAAACACATGGACTGCCTCCACTTTCTCTGTCCTGGGCCTGGGCAAAGACCTGCTTTATTTTGCCAGCATCCTGAACAGCCTGCATACTGAGACCAAGGCATGATCTCTGCAACCCTCTGAAATCAACCTCCGTTTGCTTTGAGAGAATACTCCAAGTGCATGACACTGGAGAGACAGGCACCCCACCCCCACACTGTACCAAACACATACACATGCAATCAGAATGGGGATCTAATGACAGACAATTTGGGAACTTTCCTCAGGACAATCTTCTGGAAAAAGCTGAATGTTGGTAGTGAGGGCTGTGGAGGGAATGCAAAGAGGGAATTTGAGGCAGACTCCCAAGAAAGCAGTGAGGAGAGTTCACCCCAAGCCTGGATGGGGTTCCAGAGTCCTGTCACAAAGTCTTAGGATTCAGAGATTGGCAACTGCTGAGAAGGGAGCAATAGCTTCCAGATGAAAAACTGAGCAGTCTCTCTAATGCATGGGTAGAGAAATGCTCTAAGGCAGCCTCTGTGAAACAGCAGAACTGCATCTTGAGACCGAATGCTGATTTCTGTGTTGTGTTGGAGCTGCTCTTTGCCACCTCAGAGAACATTGCCCCCCATGCACAAGCCCTGGCAGATAATGGCAATTGAGGAACCCCAGAAGATCCACTCTCCACCCAGATCCAATCACTGGGTGATAGACTCAGACAGCAGAACTGACTGAGAAGGAGACTGGTGGTGGTATTGGTTTGTTTGTTTGATTATCTCATTCAGTTGCTTTGTTTGTTGGTTGGCTTTCTCTTTTCTTTCCTTTTATTTTTTCTTAATTTGTTTTTCTCTGTATTTTTGTGTGTTTTTCCTTTCTCTATTTTTCTTTATTCTCTTCCTTTCTCCTCTTTTTCCCTATTTCCTTCCTTCTCTTCTCTCTTTTCCATCTTATATTCTGTCTTGAACTCAGGGGCTATGAAAGCATACCCACTGTAACGTCATATTGTGCCGAGTTAGAAAGCGAGCGCCAACTTGTCCATTCATCAGATAGCAAGTGTTATGACCTGGCAATAGGTTATGAATCCTTGTAGTCCCCTTAATCCCCTAGTAAGTGCTCTAAATTGTAAAGAGATAGCACAATGCCCCACCACCAGCTCTACTTCATGATTGAACAAACCCGAAGCCCTGGCTTAATGAAGGGCAAAAAGTAGAACATTTTCCATTAAGCAACAGAATTAAAGAGAAAGATAGGAGAGATGCTACAAATGAAGAAAAACCAACGAAGAACTGTTAGCAACAAGAGCTCCAGCAAAGTCTCAGTGCTAGAAAGAACAGCTACTGGTGCACAAACAATGGCTATCTCTCAAAATGTCAGTACCCAGAAGGTATTTACAGAGATCAGTAAATCATTGGATAGGATGAATAAGAATCAAGAAATGCAAAGGCTAAAATTAAATGAAATTACAACAGATATTGACAAACTCAAGGAAGCCTACTTAGAAATAGCAGAAGTAAAAAGCACCATCCAAGAAATAAATAACAAACTGACAAGCATGGGCAGCAGAATTGACCAAGCAGAAGAAGGAGTCTCAGAACTGGAAGACCAAAATATGGAATTTACCCAATCTATTAAAAATATAGGGAAAAAAAGAGGAAGGAGAATAAACTCTCCAAGAGATGTGCGACTTTATCCAGAAACTAATACTACATCTGCTCAGAATACCTGAAATAGAAAGAAAACCAGAAAATACACAGAAACAGACATTCCATGAGATGGCTCAAGAAAGATGGCCAGAGAGATGACTACACAAGTAAAAAAGATTCAGAGGACTCCTACAAAATGTCTTATGAGAAGATCAACCACAAGACACATAGTAATTCACCTGCAGAAAGAAAGTATAAAAGAAAAAATCCTAAAAGCAGCAAGGGAAAAAGATCAGACTACCTACTGTGGGAGACCAATATACTTCAGACCATATTCTTCACAAAATCACAAACAAACACAGAAGCAGCAGAACACACTACATACCACAAAAATAAAAACACACATATATATGAATACAAAGTTAAGCAAAACAAAACAACTTTATAAGAGTGTTATGACAGGGACAAACTCTCACCTTTCAATAATCAACTTAAATGTGACTAGACTAAATGCACCACAGAAAAGATATAGAATGGAAAACTCATGAATTTAAAAAACATGACCCCGTAATATGCTGTCTCCAGGAAACTCATCTCACCACAAAGGACACCCACAGACTCAAAGTTAGAGGATGAAAAATGAATTTCCAGGGGAACAGATCATAAAAGAAGGCAAGATTCATGATCTTAATATCAGACAAAACAACCTTTCAAATATCAAAAACTTAAAGATAAGGAAGAACACTATATAATAATAAAAGGTTTGATCCTTCAATAAAAAATTTCTATCATAAACATATATGCACCCAACACAGGAGCACCAGTTTTTGTAAAGCAGCTGCTAAGTAAACTAAAAAAAATATTGACCCTAATACTATCATAGCTGAAGACTTAAATACTCCACTAACAACCCTTGACAGATCATTAAGGAAAAAAAATCAGCAAAGAGATCTGGAACCTCAACTTGACACTTGACCAAATGAACTTAGTAAATATCTACAGAACACTCCACCCAACAACAACAGAATATGCAATCTACTCACCACCACATAGAAGGTACTCCAAGATAAACCATATCCTCAGTCATAAATCAAGCATAAGCAAACTTCACAAGATTTAATACTGTCATGTACCTTCTCAGCTCACAGTGGAATAAGAATAAATATCACCACCAACAAAATTCCCCCCAAACCTACAAAGACACGAATACCAAACAGCATAATGCTGAACAACTCCTTGGTCAACACAGAAATCAAAACAGAAATCAAAAGATTCCTGGAAACAAATGAAAATGGAGAAATATCTTACTAAAACCTCTGTGATGTCATGAAAGTTGTACTGAGAAGGGAATTTATTTCTTTATGAACACATATCAAGAAAATAGAAAGAGAACAAGATTAACAGCCTAAAAAATCACCTAAGGGAGCTGGAAAGGCAAGACCATCAAAACTCTAAATTCAGCAGAAGAATTCAGATCACCAAAGTAAAAGCCCAAACATGGGACATAGACTAGAATAAAAATCAACAAAACAAAAAACTGGTTCTTTGAAAGAATTAACAAGATTGATGGACCTCTCACCAGAATGACCAAGAAAAAGAGAGAAAAAGCCCAAATAAATACAATCAGAAATGCAAAAGATCAAATCACAACTGACCACAAAGAAATACAAGTGATTTCAGAGATTACGATGCACACCTGTATGGAAACAAACTCTATAACCTAAATGAAATGGAGTACTTTCTGACATCGCACCACCCCCCAAGGTTGAAACAAGAAAAAAACTGAGACACTAAATAGACCAATAGCAACCCAGGAAATTGACTCTGTCATAAGAAAAGTACCTACACTCCTCCCCCGCCCCCCAAAAAGCCCATGACCAGATGACTTTCCAGTGGAATTCTATAAAACATACAAGGAGGAGATAATGTTAATCCTATTGAAAGCATTCCAGGCAATTGTGAAAGACAGAATGCTCCCCAAATCATTTTCTAAAGCTACCATCACACTGATAACCACACTGGGTAAAGTTCCAACTAAGAAAGAGAACTGCAGGCAAATATTCCTGATGTGCATAGATGCTAAAATACTCAACAAGATTCTAGCAAATTGGATCCAACGAAACATCTGAAAAATCATCCACTGTGACCAAGTAGGAGTCATCCCTAGGATGCCAGGTTGCTTCAACATCTAAACCATAAATATAGTTAAATACACCAACAGATGTAAAAACAAGAACCACATGATTATATCATTTGACACAGAAAAAGCTTTCAATAAAACCTTTCAATCATCCCTTCTTGCAAAAACCCTTAAACACTTAGGCAGGCATAGAGGGAACATACCTCAAAATAGTAAGAGACACCCACGATAAAACCACAGTCAACAAATTGCTAAATGGACAGAAATTGGAGGCATTTTCCCTGAAAACCAGACAAAGGCAAGGCTACCCATTCTCACCTGTCCTGTTCAACATAGTGTTGGAAATCCTAGGTAGAGTAATCAGACAAGAGAAAGAAATCAGCGGTATCCAAATAGGAAAAGAAGTCAAGTTATCCCTCTTTGCTGACGATATGATTCTATACCTCAAAAATCCAAGAGAATCTGTCAAAAACCTCCTTGCACTGATAAAGGATTTTAGCAAAGTCTCAGGGTACAAAATAAATGTGCAAGAGACAATCACATTGTTATATACCAACCGCAGACAGGAAGGAAACTAAATAAAAAGTACAATTCCATTCACATTAGTCACAAAAAAAATGAAATACCTCAGCATCTTCCTAACCAGAGATGTGAAAGATCTTTACAGCAAAAACTACAAAACACTGCTCAAAGAAGTCAAAGATGACACAACCAATTGGGAAAATGTTCCATGCTTATGGATTGGAAGAATTAACATTGTTAAGATGTCGATCCTACCAAAGGTAGTCTACAGATTCAGTGCAATACCCATTAAAAAACCAACATCATTCATCCGACCTGGAAACAAAAATACAGAAATGCATAGGGAAACACAAATGACCAAGAATAGCCAAAACAATCCTCAGCAAAATAAACAAAGCAAGAGGTATCACACTTCCAGTCTTTAAAACTGGAAGGCTACAATAGTCAAAACAGCCTGATATGGAACAGGACAGAGATTTCAGAAGCAAAACCTCAATTTCTCAACAAATTCATCTTTGACAAAGCCTCCATCAACAACCACCATAGAGAGGAGAGCCTATTCAGTAAGATGCTGGGAAAACTGTCTGATAACATGCAGAAAAATGAAACATGACCTCTACCTATCACCATACATAAAAATCAACTCTAGGCTGGGTTCGGTGGCTCAGCCTATCATTCCAGCATTTTGGGAGTCTGAGTTGAGTGGATTGCCTGAGCCTGCGGGTTCCAGACCAGCCCAGACAACCTAGCAAGACCTTGTCTCTACAACAAAATAAAATATAGCTGGGTGTGGTAGCATGCGTCTGTATTTCCAGCTACTCAGAAGACTGAGGCAGAAGGATCACTGAAGCCCAGAAGGTGGATGCTGGGGTGGCCATGAGCGTGTGTGCCACTCCACTCCAGCCTGGGCAAAGGAAGGAGACTTCAACTCAAAAAAAAAAAGAAAAGAAAAGAAAAGAAAAGAAAAAAAATCAACTCTAAATGAATCAAAGACCAAAACATAAAACTTCAGATTAAACTATCTTAGAAAACGTAGGAGATGCCCTTACAGAAATTGCAACAGGCAACTAATTCCTGTTCAACTTAAATATTCGTGCCATAAGAAATAAGATAGAGAAGTGGGACCTCATCAAGCTGAAAATCTTCTGCAATACAAAAGAAACTATCAAGAGAGTAAGGAGACAGCTCACAGAATGTGAAAAAATATTTGCCAACTGTGTATCTAACAAAAGCCTAACATCCCGGATAGAAGGAACTTAAACATGCTGAAAGTAAAAAATAACAAACAGCTCCATCAAAAAGTGGGCAAAAGACAGGAATAGACACTTCCGAAAAGAAGATATATGAGCAGTCAATAGACACATGAAAAAATGCTCAGCACCACTAATCATCAGAGAAATGCAAATCAAAACCACATTGACATAGTACCTAGTTCCAGTAAGAATGGCCATCAATACTACAACAAAAAACAACAGAAGCTGGCAAGGATGTGGTGAAAAGGGAATGCATCTACACTGTTGATGGGAATGCAAACTAGCTCAACCTCTATGGAAAGCCCTGTGGCAATCCCTAAAAGAACTAGAAATTGACCTTCCATATGACCCAGCAATCCCCCTTCTGGAAATATACCCAAAGGAACTCAAATCATTCTTTAAAAAGATACCTGCACATGCATGTTTATTGCAGCATTATGCACAATAGGAAAAACATGGAGCCAACTGGGCTGCTCAATGAAACTGGACTGGATAAAAAATATATATACATATGGTGCATATACACAATGAAATATTATGCCAACATAAAGAAGGAAAAAAAAAATGATGGTCTCCACAGCAACTTGGATGGATTTAGAGTCTATCATATTTAGTGATCTATCACAGAAACAAAGAACTGAGTACCACATGTTCTCACTCATAAGCAGACCCTGAATATTTACCATAATACAATAAGAAAGGGATTGGCAGTAGCAGGACTCTGCCAGGAGGGGAAGGGGGACATATTGCATCAATAAGCATACTTGATCTTAAACCAGGCGAAGTGGGACCAAAGAGAAGCTCAAACTTTACCTATGTGAAGACCACTTGTATACCTAATTCTGAATTGCACCCCACATGTTTAAAATTAAAAAAATTAAAACAGTTTGATTCTTTGTACTCTAATTTAATTCTTCCAAACCCAGCCACAAACTCAGTTATGTCACTAGCTACTTTGTTGGAAGATTACATACTTTGTATTACTTTTAAAAAGCATACTCTTGTATTCTGTAATAAAAATTGGTACATAGTGCCTTAAATTCAGGATGAAATCTTGAAATTGTTCAGTTCTTATATTGTGGTAAAAAATGCGTAAGTCTACGCCATAATCCCATGTTCCACTGTGTTTCCAACCTTTAAGTAGTTTCTTCAAATCCATATTATACATAATATTGTTTATTTTTATTAAAATTATTTGTGTATAAATTAAATAACATGAAAGATATACTGCTGAATTAAGTAAATAGTAGCATGTTCTAATTTAGAAATGTTCATAAATACTAAAAATTATAATTTATCTTAATTTTGGGAAAATTATTTTCTAATGAAATAAGGTTAAAAAAAGATCAAAGTTTCATATATAATAACTTTATGGGGAGTTTATGAACAAATTTAAGAAAATAAATTTTTTAAAAACTGAGAGCTAAAGAACACATGTTCATAAAAATATATTAACTACACATTGTTTTTATCTGTTCTTTTAAACTTTTCTCAGAATCTCTACTTGAAAGAACTTGGTCATACTTTTTTTCTTTTTCTTTTGTTAATTTTAGATTTTGTTAGATTTCATTTTTTTAGAGAATTTTTTTTTTTTTTTTTTTTTTTTGAGTTGGAGTCTCACTCCGTCGCCCAGACTGGAGTGCAGTGGCCGCTCCCGGTCACCGCGGCCTCAACCTGCTGGGCTCCAGCGATCCTTCCGCCTCAGCCTTCCAAGTAGCCGGAATTACAGGCGTGCACTACCCCGCCCAGCTAATCTTTTGATTTATTGTAGAGACGAGGTCTCGCCAAGTTGCCCAGGCGAGAGAAGTTTTAAGTTCATAGTCAAATGAAAGGCACAGAGAATTCCCACGTACCCTTTCCTTACCCTCTCCCATGCAACATCCCTTACATCAATATTCCCCATCAGAGAGGTGCATTTGTTACAGCCACTAAACCTGCATTGACACATCATTATCACTCAAATTCTAGAGTTGACATCAGGATCCACTCTTGCTGTTGTACATTCTATGTGACTGGATAAATTTGCAGTGACATTAGTTCACTATTACAGTGCTATGTGAAGTAATTTCACTGGCCTAAAAATTTGCAATTTTCGTCATTGTCATTCTTCTTATATATCTTTATTTTTATTTTTTTAGAATGGTGGGGTACATGTGAGGATTTGCCACATAAGCAAATTGCATGCAAGTGAGGTTTGGGCTTCTAGGGAGCCCTCGCTTGCTACCATGGTACCCACCAATAGGTAGTTATGTGCGCCTTATCTCCCCTTCCTCCCTTCTCCCCTTAGCATCAGTTGTTCTCACCTTTGTGCTATTGTGCCCAACGCTTTGGGCCCTCTTATGAGTGAGAACTTGTGGTATTCAGTCTTCTCATTTCTGTGAAAGTTAGAATGATGGTCTCTGGGTGCACCCATGTTGCTGCAAAGGACATAATTTTGTTCTTTTTTTATGGTTGCCTGGTATTTCATCATGTATATGAACCATATTTTCTTTAGTCCATTTTTGATGGGCATATGAGTTGGTGCCACATTTTTGCTATTGTGAATAGGACTGTAATAGACATACATGTGCAGGTGTCTTTTTAGTAGAGTGACTTATGTTCCCCTGGGTGTATTTCCAGAAGTAGGATTGCTGAGTTATATGGTAGCTCAATTTTTAGTTCTTTGAGAAAATGCTACACTGCTTTCCACCTAAACAATTTTTATGCTCTATTTCTCCATCCCTCCTTCCTCACTAATCTCTGGCAATCACTGATTTTTTTTTTTTTTTTACTGTTTCCATAATTTTACCTTTTACATTATGCCATATAATTGGAATCATACAGTATGCGGCATTTTCAGACTGGCTTCTTTCAATCTTAGTAATATGAATTTAATTTTCCTCAACGTTTTTTCATTGCTTGACAGGTCATTTTTTTTTTTTTTAGCACTGAGTAATATTCCATTGTCTCGAAGTGCCAGTTTATTTGTTCTTTTACTTACTGAAGGAAGTCTTGATTGCTTTAAGTTTTGTCATCTATGAATAAAACTGCTATAAACATCCCTGTGCAGATTTTTGTGTAGACATAAATTTACAACTCTTTTGGGTAACTGCTAAGGAGTATGATTGATGGATCATGTGGTAAGAATATGTTTGGTCTAGTGAGAAATTGTAAAACTGTCTTCAAAAAGGGCTGTTCTATTTTGCATTCCTAACAGTCACGAATAAGAATTTCTGTTGCCCCATATCCTTGCCAACATTTTGTGTTCTCAGGGTAGTGCATCTTGACCATCCTACTAGGTGTAGCAGTATTTCCCTGTCATTTAATTTTTATTTCCCTGATGACACATGATGTGGGACATCTTTTCATATGTTTCTTTGCCACCTGTATATTTTCTTAGGTGAGGGGTCTGCTAAGGTCTGAATTATTTTCGCTTGTTTTTTGTTTGTTTTCTTATTGTTGAAATGTAACAGTTCTTTATGCATTTTAAATAACCAATCTTTATTAGGTATGTCACTTATAAATATTTTCTCCCAGTCTGTGGCTTGTCTTCCCTTTCCCTTACCAGTTTCTTTTTTAGAGCAAAATATTTTAAGTTTAGTAAACTCTAGGTTACTAATGGTTTATTTCATGGATTATGCCTTTTGTGTTGTATCTAAAATGTCACTGCCAACCTCAAGGTCATCTAAATTTTCTCCTGTGTTTTTCTTCTAGAAGTTTTGTAACTTTGAATTTTACATTTAGATCTGTGATCCATTTTGAGTTAATGTTTGTGATGGATGTGAGGTCTGTGCCCAGGTTTAGTTTAGTTTTGTTGTTTTTGCATGTAGATACCCAGCTGTCCTAGTTTCATTTGTTGAAAAGAGTATATTTTCTCCCTCGTATTGCCTTTGCTCCTTTGTCAAAGATCAGTTGACTATACTTACATGGGTATATTTCTGGCTCTTTATTCTGTTCCATTGATCTATTTGTCTATTTTTTCACCAATGCCATGGTCTTACTTGTTGTAAGTTTATAGGACATCTTAAAGTCAGGTAGTGTCAGTACTTTAACTTTGTTCTTCGGTGTTGGATATTCTGTTCATTTTACTTTTCCACACAAACTTTAGAATCAGTTTATCTATATGCTCAAAATAACTTCCTGGCATTTTCATTGGAATTCCATTGAATCTTGGTCATACATTTTAATTAATTTGTTTAATTTATTTCATCCTAGGTGTCAACTTGGTAGCTCCTTGTCTTTCAAAATCTAGGTAAGTTTTCTTGAAACATTATTAATGTCTTTTGAAAATAAATATTCATGCGGTGGCTCATGCTTGTAATCCTAGCAATTTGGCAGGCTGAGAAGAGAAGATTGCTTGAGCCCAGGAGCTCTAGACCAGCCAAGGTAATGTAGTGAGACTTCATTTTCACAGAAATAACAACAACAACAACAACAAAAGAAAAAAATCAGCTAAGCATGGTGGTGAGTGGGGAGGCTAAGGCAGAGGATGCCTAAACTCAGGAGATTGAGGCTGTAATGAGTCCTGAGTATGTCACTGCACTCTAACCTGGGCAACAGAGTGAGACCCTAACTCAAAAATAAATAATAGATAAATAAATAAATAAATATTCTGTCCATTTTTCTGTCTGTTCCTCCTCTTTCTTGTCCTCCTTCTCCTCGTTTTTCTTTTTCTCTTTATCGTCTTTCCTTTTCTTCTTTCCTCTCTCTGTCTCATCTTCCTCTCTCTTCTTTTCCCTCTCCAGGAATTTGCATGTTTGCGTGTGCACGTGCACGCATGTATATGTGTGAAGTCAATGAGAATTTAGCTCGCATCTGACTTGGACATCCTTATCAAAACTCAGCTGAATTAGCTTATTTAGGAATCTTAATGGCATTTGTCTCATGTTTTCCCTGCATTGGCTTGATGTTGTATAAAGTTTGACTCCTCCTCAAGTCCCATCAAATAAACTATGTTTACAAAGCATGTATATAGTTTGAAAATGTTATATAAGTTTCCTGGAACATGATGGGGCTTTACACGGGGCCTCAGATTTTCACTATCTTTATCCTTCTTTTCTCTTCTTTCTTTCTGCCTTCCAAACCTTTGTCTTTTCATTATGAAAGAAGGTTCTGCCATTTCTTTTATGACTTGATTTGCATTAACCTATGTCTCTTATCCCTTAGGGTCTCCAACCCTTTCACTCATAAAAGATAATCAAGATAGTTTTCTTAATTTAAAAAACCCACAAAAACCCATTTTCTAACTAAAGGCATCTTGTTCTCAGCTATTAAAAAGAGTAAAAACACACAAAAAAACTTTGCCACATCACAATAAAACTATATATCTTTTAAAAACGAATGAAAACTAATGATAACTATTAGTGTATACTTCCTGCCAATTTTAATAAAATTACAAAGTTATGCTGATTTATAAAAATAATTGTGGAAGAAAATGCTTAGCAGTGGTCTCTTAATAGTTACAGAACAAATATGATTTAGTCATCTAAAATCAAAGTTAAAATGAACTGTTAATTTTGCGTTTTACAGTAGAGAGCTACATTTTGATATACAAAAGTTAGCGTGTTTTTTAAGAATGTAAGTTAGTTTATAAATGAACAATTGGATGGCTGATTAAATTTGTGTTCAATTGGCATACATATTGTACTGAAGTTATAATTACTTAAGAGCAATTACTCCAAGTAATACTTTATTGACTATTTAAGTATCTATTTATGCCTAAATATCTAATAGAGTTTCTTTTATTACTTCTAAAATGAATACTACTTTACCTTCTTAGAGTAGTAATTCAGAATTAACATCACTTAACTGAATAAATTAGATAAGCTTGAGATAAAAACAATCTATTGAATTCATGCTTTAGAACGACTGGGGAATAAAATTCAGTACATCATGGATATCAACATAACATAGTAGATTACAGAAAGAAATTGAAGGCAGAAAAATTGGTTCTGAAATCTGAATTGGACAGAAATTGAATATAAAATTTACATTTAATTCAATTCTGCCATATTTAAAATATATGTTAATATTATATAGACTTCATTTTTAATATTATTTTTAAACTGTCATTTCTTCAAGAGGATATTAGAGAAAAAACTGACAAACTCAAAACAAGAAGTCGATTTAAATTGCAGCTTAGTAGAACATAATGTAAGCTATTGACCTTTGAAACCCTTCTGTTCTAGTTGTTGAAAGAAATTTTTATAGGAGAGAGCTGGTGAATCATCCTTTCCATCAATAAATCTCCTTCCTGGATGTTGTGTTGTTGCCCACAGGGTTGATAAGCTCAGCTATTTCCCATTAGGGACAAAAAAAGCTATTCAGGTTCATATGACAATGCTATCCTTTAGGACTTCTTAGAATTGAACAAAGGATATAAAATTACTACCATTAAATTGAATAAAAAGGTCAAGCTATTGCGCTTGGTCTGTAAAAACTAATCTTAAAACAATTGAAGTTAGTTAAATCCTACATTATTACTCTCATGTGTTTTGACTACAAACATGAAGTTCTTGGTGGCAGAGATCTAAGTGCCTCACCTATGAGTCATTGAGAATGATCTGGACGTATGGCAGATGCCAACCAGAATGATCAGAAGTACATTCTTAAAATAAATTAATGAGACTTTTTGCATATCCAGTAAGTATATCAGGTATACTTAGCTTTTCTTATGGAAGGCAAGTACACAGGCATTTTCTTCATAGTTATACAAAGTACACCTAGAAACTCAAAGATTATAGATCATTATCTATCCATAGATTCTTTTCTTTGATTCTAATCATTTTCTTTTTATTTTCACAGTCCAGTGGAGAAAGACTATTGACCCTTTTTTTTGAAACTTAAAACAAGAATAACAACAACAAAATAAACAAATCATGCCAATAACAGAATCACTTTCAGGTTCAATATAGATTCTTACAGATATGCAAAACAATGGCAAACAATTTAGAGTCTATTCATTTAAATATGTATGTATATTATATTTCCTACCCATATATTGAATGTAAGTTTTTTTTTTTGAGTTGGAGTCTCACTCTGTCGCCCAGACTAGAGTGCAGTGGCCGCTCCCGGCCACCGCAGCCTCGACCTGCTGGGCTCCGGCGATCCTTCCGCCTCAGCCTTCCAAGTAGCTGTAACTTAGATCTTCAACTAAAAAAAAACTTATGGCCGGGCTCGGTGGCTGAGCCTGTAATCCCGCGCCTTTGGGAGGCTGAGGTG
>CAUYQG010135373.1:0-12270 GCA_963574415.1 Tarsius wallacei
AAGTTGCCTGGGCAGGTCTTGAACCCGCGGGCTCAGGCAATCTACTCACCTTGTCCTCCCACAGCGCTGGGATTACAGGCAGCCACCGACCCTGGCCAAGATATTGCGGTCATTAAGAAGGCTTAGACCAGACGTGGTGGCTCATGCCATTAGTCCCAGCACTTTGGGAGGTGGAGGCAGGAGGATTGCCGGAGCCCGGGGGTTCGAGACCAGTCTGGGCAACATAGTGAGACCTCAACCTTCACAAAAACATCAAAAAGAAAAAAAATTAGCTGCATGTGGTATCACACACCTATTGTCCCAGTTACTTGGGAGGCTGACACAGGAGGCTCACCTGAGCTCTGGAGTTGGAGGTGACAGTGAGCCATGATCGTGCCACTGCATTCCAGCCTGGGCGACAAAGCAAGACCCTGACTTTAAAAAAAACGTTTAAATAAGTAAATAAAAAGGCTTAGAGTACCTGGCTTGCTTTCCAGTTTGATATAATGTTAACATCTGTCTTTGAAACGGATTAAGACAGGAAAAACAGAGAGACAGAAAGGAGAGAAGTAAAAGAAAATGCAGGAAAACGTGAGCCACTTTGTCCAGAAGTGTCAAAACGGTGTGTGGTGGTGTTATCGGTATGGCTGTTCTGTTCTCTGCAGCAACCCTTTCTGCGCTTCCTAAAGTCTGCTTTCTTTTCGTCATCTTGGAAGCACCTTGAGCTATACGTGACCTGATTCTTTCTTCTCTCAGTGGAAAAAGAATAGAATAACAGTTCCACCAAGTGACCCCTTCAGCCCAGTGGTGGCAGCCTCTTCACAGATGAGGGCCGGGCGTGGAGGAGTCCTGCAAGTTGCTTGGGGCATCTGCTCTCCCTGGGGCCGATGCATCGTCTTTTCCACACCACCCCTCCCCAACCCGTTTGATTATATCTCTGTGGTGAAGTACAGAGACCATGACTGTTCCCACTGCAGCGTCCAGAGGCCGTGGAAGCTCTTCCTGGCAGGATATTTACTGGGGTCATTTGGGGGCAGGTGGTGAGAGAGCGAAGAAGTGGAAGCAAGAGTCTTCAGGTGGTCTCAGTCCTGCTCAGAAGTTGCCTCTGTGGCCTTCCACAGCCAGGAAGCTGTTGGCCTCAGGAGCCCCACGTGGGATGCAGACAGACAGACCTGGTCAGCCATTCCTGATGGATCAAGAACATCCTGCCTTAGTGAGAGCCCCGCTCTCTCAGTCAGGCTGAGGCCATGGTGTGGAGTGGGAATTCTGATTTTCGAGTGAATGAGAACCAGGTAACTTGATTCCTGGGTCACCTGAGAAGTCTAGGCCAGCAGGTGTGGCACGAGCCTTCCGGAGGTCTGTGTGGTACCCAGCGCGGAGCCCAGGGCCAAGGAAAGGACAAGCTGCCGTCTGCAGCCAGAGATGGTCTCCATCTGCCCCTGGTGGTCTCACTCTTGAAGACTCCGGGCCCTCCCTGCCTCTAATACCCCTCCTTGGCCAAGTGTCCCTTTCCTTTCATTGGAGGAAAGATGAGATTGCAGGACACTCTGTGTCTGTTACATGCATCATCACAGACACAGAGGGGGTGATAGGGGCGAGGTCCTGAGAGGCTTTGCTTTGGACGGTTCTGCACGTGTAACCTGAGTTGGTGTGACTGTATGTTCTCTAGGTTTTGGACAGTCTGCTGTAATTTTCATTGCCATCACAAAGTGGATGGCCAGGCCTTCCTTCTGGCTTGTGGACCAGTCACTTAAGCTTTGCCCAGGAGTGGATAACAGACAGAAGTTTGCCTAAGCTCCAGCTGTTCACGTATTCTGTGGCAAAACTGTTCCTGGGAACATGTGCATGATGTCCTAAGGAGGGGATGTAGTGCAAGGCTGAAAGCAGCAGCGCCTGCGCTTTGTCCAGAGCTGGTTTCCCTGCTGGGTGGAGTCTGTCAGCCTCCCTGCAGGCCACCGAAACACCCCCCCCCGCCCTCCGAGGACCCCAAGGCGCAGGGAGGTGCAGTCGCTTGGCTCATGGTTGCTGTCCCTGGTGCAGAGCTGGGTCTGCTGGCTCCAGGTCTAGTGGGTGACACAGTGGGACGGCTCCTGTGCCCTTAAGCTGCGGCAGGACTTCCCTGTGGCTCAGCTTCTTCAGCTGCAAAAGGGGAATCACGTCTCAGAGGTAGGCGGACACTTACATTACAAGCTGAAGCGACTGTGTGCCCCGATGGCTCCAGGGCAGGGACCTGCTCTCTGCTCCACCACGTGCCCTCCTGTGGCACCCGGCACAGCAGGTGAGTGCTCTGCAGATGGTTTGTGGGTGAGCAACGCCTGGCACGTCGCAGGCACACAGCACACAGTCAAGTCCAAGTGTACCGTGCATCAGCATCAGTCCTGACATCAGAGCCTGGAGGCTATAATATGGTGCTGTCTCTGGCCACATTTATCTTGGAGACCAGCAAATTAGTAGATAATGCAAGTGCCAGCACTTCTCATTTCTTCAGCTGTTGCGGTTCCTGTGCTGAAGTTTTGGCAAAGCGCAACCAATTTGTTGAGCTCAAGATTATATTTTATCTAAGATAAAAATGCACTTTGTCACTGCTCTTGTTTTCACATTGAATTTTGAATGTCTTCTCTCAATGATAATGAAAACAAAGAAAGCATGTGAATTTTTGAAAGTGCTAAAAATGTCCATGTTATCAGTAACACAATCCACAGATGCACAAGGCACACATTTTCACACGCGCACACACGTGCATACATATGCACACTCACATACACACACTCACACATGCGCGCGCACACACACACACACACACTGGAAAAGATGCCATACCTAAAGGCAGTAAGGAGATGAAGGATTTGGGGAAATATTGGCAGTGTTCAGGGATGACTAATCTGTGGCAAAGGAGGGACTTTGCACGTTGACTAGACGGGGGGACACAGCCCCAGAGCATGACAAGGACGTACAGCTCGTTCACAGAGGAGCAGCAAGAGCTCCAGCAAGAGCTCAGGAGTGGCCTGATGGCAAAACGAAAGTGTGTCAGATGGATTTTTACGATGGGAAATCCCGAGATGGCAGGTGACTTTCAGAACCAGTAAAGGTTGTTACTGCTGTTTATCCAGGAAACTTGTTTTATCTACTCATGATAAATGATGTACTTTGGCAACCTTCTAAAAATGACAGTCCCAAGCATTAGTCAAAGTGTGGGACGTGCCATCGTATACCTCTAGCATATGTTTAAACAGACTTTTCCATGGGTCAGGTTCCCAAATGCAGCTACAGCCTATTAAGGTGTTCATGCCTTTTTAGTTACAAAGATACCCATTTAAACATTGTTTCTGTAGAAACAAATATCTGAAAACAAAGGACATCACTTTTTAAATGTTTATATCTGTATACTCAGATATTATGCATGCCTATACTGATGGTTTAGACAATCATTAATGGCATGGTTGGAACAATGCTTGGGAAAATCATAGATGGGCACAGCGGCTCACAGTTGTAGTCCCAGCTACTTGGGAGGCTAAGGTGGGAGGATGCTGGAGCCCAGGAGTTAGGAGTTCAAGTCCAGCCCGGAAATACAGCAGGATCCTGTCTCTAAAAAATAAAGTAAAAATAAATAAGCTGTAAACAGTATGGTCCCATTTATAGATTTTTTTCAAGGTGTATGTTTTATATATATGTGTTTATTGGTTTTATATTTGTCTGCAAAAGCTACCATAAAAAAATTACACTAACTGAGTAACTTAAACAAATGAAATTTATTTATTCACAGTTCTGGAGGCTAGCAGACCAAGGTTAAGGTGCTCTCAAGGTTGGTTTCCCCTGAGGCCTCTCTCCATGTCTCTGACATGACATTTTTCTGTACGAGAATGCTCCTGGTGTCTCCTCCTCCTCTTCTTTTTAAGTTACAGGGTCCTGTGTTGCCCAGGCTGGTCTTGAACTCCTGGGCTCAAGCAATCCTCCTGCCACAGCCTCCCTAGTAGCTGGGACTACAGGTACGGGCCACCACACCCAATTTCTTGGACATACGGGATTCGGGTTTCACCCTTATTAAGACCTCATTGCATCACAGATAACCTCTTTAGAGGCCTATCTCCAAGTGTAATCACATTGGGAGTAGGGCTTAGAGCCTGTGAACTTTGGGGACACAATTCAGTCCATAACAGTATTCATCTCTGTGTGTGTGTGTGTGTGTGTGTGTGTGTGTGTGTGTGGTGTATGTTTCGCATAAACCTTGGAAAGAAGGAATGGGCAGACACAGGCCAAAACGAAGTCATGCTGTGTGGTGGCCAGGTTTCTCTTCTCTAGACTTACCTGCATTTGTTCCATTTATCTCCAGTAATTTGTTTAATTTTTGTAATAAAGACTTTTTCTTAACGTTAATTCAGAGAAAGAAGCTGTCACTTGGAAAGAGTTAGTGAAAATGCTAATATAAAATTACTTTGAGAAAACTCCGAATGAGAGTCACCAAGAAAACAGCCTTCGGCCCCCACACAGGAACGTCCGCTGTTGGTCGCCAGCCCCGACTGTGCCCCTGAGAAGAGGCTGCTTCCCAGCATTGGCTCTTGGGACGAGGGCTCGGTGTCACCTGGAGGACTTGTCCTCACAGGAGCCAGGGTGGGCTTCAAAATGGAGTCTGAATCACTCAAGGAATGTTGGATCAACGCACGTGTGAGTCAGAGGTTGCGTGCTGTCAGGTTGACGGTGACAGATGAGTAGACACTTGGAGGAAATAGAAAGCCTCCTGAGAATAGCGCATGCCAGACTGCCCCCCAGGTGCAGCTGGTGACTGTCTCCTGCTGGTGACACGCGATGTCAGCTAGAAACCTCTGCTGCTCACAGTGGAGAGCCCAGTTCAACCAGATGGGGAGGCAAGGAAACCGGCACATGCACTGCTGGAAGCTCTGCAGGAGGGGTGTGGAGGGGAGAGTCTGGCACCCGCCCATGCAGGGTCCCTAGGGCGCTCTGTCTTCGCTCTGACCTCTGTGTGTGACCTTCTCTTGGGTCAAGGTAGCTTTCCCCAGAATCCCCAGAAACAGCCCCCCACGTCTCGTTGCCCTGAATTAAGTGGTGGCCTATTGTGAGGGGACCGGGGCTGCCATGACTAGCGCAGACCAGTTCCTGAGGCCTGGCTTCTCTGCAGGGGAGGAGTGGGCTGCTCAGCAGAGAGGGAGCCCCAGCACACCTGTAGCAGGCTTGGCGCCTTTTCCCGGACCTGTTCCAGTGCGGAAGTGCTGTGTGTTTTCTGTGTCAGATGTCCTCAAAGTGTCGAGATGCTGTGTGACCCAGGAGGGGTCAGAGCTTATTGAATTTGCTACCAAAACTCAGGATAATAGCAAAACGATTTTTACTTTTATTTTTAATACATTATGTGTATCATAAATACTCAAGACTGTGGTGAGCCATGATGGTGCCACTGCACTTCAACCTGGGATACAGAGTGAGACTTGACTCAAAAATAATGTACGCCTTGCAAATTTCAGACCTTTTCACTTGAGAACCTTGAAATTAACAGTGACTCGGCCTAGACTTTCCATGGTTTTAAATTTTTTAGGTTACCAATGAAAGAAAGATGCAGTCGGCAAGTGCTGTTAGGAATTGGGCATTTGGAGTTACTCGTTTTGCATTTAGGGGGAGTTCTGAGAACTGTGACTTAAATTTCACGTTGCTCATTAACCTTGGCCCCAGCAAGTGCATATTCTTACTCCAATCTTGGCTTTGGTGATCTGTAAATACACGAATATTAACAGATTTTAGAGTATGTTGACCAGCTTTGATCCCATCTGGAAAATTAGACTTGCTTTGGAGATCCACAGCACCAGGGTTCCCTGGAAGAGAGATTCAGCACGGACCAGATCCATCTTGTATGCAAGACATGAAAGTTCAACTGATGTAGGATAGAAATGTGAAAACATGTTTCACTACCATGCACTCACAGCCCAGGCTGGTCGCCAACAAGCCAAGGCGTGGGGCTGATGGGGCAGGTGTACCCGCTGACTCATGTCCATAGGCCTTCAGCCGAGCAGGAGAGGAGGTGGCGGTCCAGCAGGAGACAGTAGCGGTTCCTCTAAGGAGAAGCACCTTTGTACCCGTTGGTTTTAAGTGACTCATGCAGAGTCTTTTGTTTTGAAGGTGTTTTGTTGGTATTTTTAGTCTAACTCTCTGAGTCAGTCCATTCAGAATGTACTGGCGCGAGCTTGGCACGCTCTGCATGGTCATGCTCTGTTAGTGTCCATGTCAGAGGGCACAGTGAACAGTTGCTTAGCCACCAGGCCCAGCTTTTATCCTTGTGGGCACTTTGTTTAATCTGAGAAAGTGTGTACAAGATTGGCGGCCCCAGCATTTTTTAAAACAGAAGTACATCGTAGATGACAAGCTCCTGTACCTAAAACTTCCTAATGGTTAGATTTGTCAACTTAGATCTGGCAAAAAGAAAATAGGCTTGTGTTTTAACTTTGTAAAAGGTGTGAAAATGTAAGCTGCCCTCAGTTATCTGTTTGTATACTCTACACATATGGGCTGTGGAATGAGAGGAGAAGAGTTTCAGACGAGCGGTTGTAGGCAAGACCACTGGACTAAAAACGGCCCTTGGAGTTGCTCCGCCATTAAGCTGCGTCTGGCCCAATGCCTTCGCCGTGGGGCAGACCCGTTTTGCCATCTGATGTGGTCTGGGGGCTGCAGAGCTCCTTTTGGGCCCCTTCTCTGAAGCAGTCAGATGCATTCGGATCTGGCTCCCTCCCTTCCCAGGGAGCCAGGCCCTTCGGCCGGTGTGCGGAGACACCCCCTTCTGGCGTGACGTCATCAGCTGGTTGTATATCTTGACTTCTTTTGGCTCCTTGACCATGAACCACGTCTGGCGGGCAGTGCCTGAAAAGTGGTGTGGACGGCGCGTTTAGGCCCAGTTTCCCCACCTACTGTGCTGTATCAGTGGACTGTAGGCGCCTCGGCTGGAGCCCAACCTGTAAATAGCGTGGCCCTGTAATAATGAGCCCTGGCATTTAGGGAGCCCGACTGTGCGCAGTTTCCAGAGACAGGACCTGAGCACATGGCCGAGCGGGGTTTGTGCCAGGCAGCTGCCCCACGGCCCCTGCCCTGCCCTCGCTGAGGAAGCTTCTTCAGTGCTACCACCTCTGTCTCGGAACTTGCCGCTGACATACTGAACATCGTAATCTCATGAACACACGTGGGACAGACGTGCCCATCCTAACCCTAGGGTGTCGAGAGGAAGGACGCAAGCAAGGGCGGGTTAGTGTCTTATTGCTACCAGTGAGAAATGTCTCTTAGCATATGGATACCAGTAGGTAAAACTGTGTGGCTGTATTTGACTCACAAGGATTAGGAGCCCTGTGAGAGCAAGCCTGGACACACAGAGAGCTGCTCTAAGCTTGAGGGACGAGGTGTGAGTGGTGCAGGAAGACTGAGCGGGGGTGGTGCCTGGGGAACGAGGCCGGTCAGGGTTGTCATGAACCATGAGTGGGTGCAGACCAGGGACCCTGGTGGCAGGGGAGGGAGTGGGCAGAGGCGGAGGCAGGAATATTGATCGCAGAGGGGCTGTTGAGGTCAAGGAAGTGGGAGCGTCATTCTGAATCAGGCTCATGGGCGTGACAAGTGGCAGGACACCAGGCCATCTCATCTTGAGGTGGGTGGCGTTGAATGAAGGCCGCCGGACCGAGGACTGCAGTGGTGGCTGGCAGGTCTGTAGGGGCAGTTGCCCTAGGACGTCAGGCCAGCCCATGCCATCCAGGAGGAGCCCGTCTCTTGTGAGGTGGGGTGGTAACCAGCGCTCCCAGGACCAGAGGCTGCTTCACTTTCAGTGCAGGTGACATCCAGGCGAGACTCGTTTCACCCTCTTTGGGGGCGTGTCCTGCTCATGCTCAGGTCTTCCTCCTGGATGCTTGTGCATCTGAAGACACCAGGCACATGGTCGGCAAAGGCTTCTGACCACGGGGCCACTTCTGTCCTGGTGCCAGGTGGGGCTGGCCCAGTCTGCGTTCAGGTGTGGCTCCCTGAAGCGCCCACCATGCGCCTTTCAGCTGCACCTCCTGCACCCCTGGACTTCCATGAACAGCACAGGCCCAGATGTGCTGGTGTGGGCGTTTCCATCCATTACAACACAGCTCTTATTGAGCACTGGCTGTTTTGTGAGACAGCCAGCAGGAAACTGAGTTGACGCCCGGTCCTTGCCCTCAAGTAAACCACAGGGAGTAGAGATGAGTCCTGTCACCGGGAATGCCACCCAGCCAGTTCAGCGGAAAGGGTGGGCATGGTGGGCTGAGTGGGGATTGGCCTCGTGTCCATCCTTGCGACTGTCTGGGTGGTACTTTGGCAGAGGGAAACGCATACGTCGAAGCACCAGGCAGTCCCCGCCTTGTTCTAGAACGTCTATCACCCAGAAGGCTTCCTTACGCTCCTATCCGGGCAGTCTTCACACCCACAGCAGCCACCGCTCTGACGCCTGTCCCCACGGGTTGGCTTTGTCAGCATCACACGCTTCTGTGAGAACTCAGTCTTCCTTAAAGTCTCCCAGCGAGGATCATGTGGTGTGGAAGTAAGCACTCAGAGGCTTGGCACCAACACACTGTGTGCCATTGGGCAAAACGCCAGCCTTCTCTGGGCCTGTGCGGGTTCTGTGGAGTCAACCCGGACCCCCCCCCCCCCATCTCACCCTCCCTGCGTTTCTAGTCACCAAGCGCCCCATCTCCTCATTCCCGGCTTTGCTCCTCCCTGCCCTCCCGCATGGGTCCCGCGGGTTTCTCCTCGTGGCTCTTGGACATGCCCTCCCCTTGGCCCCCGTGGGATGACTCCCCCTGCCATCTTGCCCGTGCCGTCTCCAGACTGGTCCCAGCCAATCCCTGCCCAGAGTGGTCTTCCCTCAAAGCTGCATTCGGGCCCTTCTGGTCAGAATCCACACGTGGCTCCCGCCACTTAGGATGCATCTCTGCCACCTGCGGGACTGAATTCAGACCCTGAAGTGTGTCGCCTGGGCCAGGACCACGTGCCCCCCCCACCCTCAGAGCCCGTCCCCACACGCCCTCTGTTGGGACCTGCACTCTACGCCCTGCGCCCTCGCCGCCCTCACCAGCCCCTTGTTTCATCCCCATGGGGTCTTGTCGGGCATGGCCATGCCTGTCACCCCAGTTGTGCTGGAACATCTCGGGTGAGGGTTGGGACCGTGTTCTGCTCGACTCTGTCTGCAGCACCTGGGAGACTGCCACCGGGTTTGCTGAAACCCTTAACCCTGGGTTCAATCGTTAAGGACGACAGTATACCCGGTCAGAGTCTTACTCGGAATTTGAGTTTATCTATCGATCTTTAGAGACAGTATCGCTTTGTTGCCCAGGCTAGCCTCAAACTCCTGGCCTCAAGTGATCCTTCCACCTTGGTCCCCAAGTAGATGGGCTACAGACATGCTCAAGTTGGTATGTTTTTAAAAATTAAAAATGGTTAGGCTGGTGACTCATGCCTGTAATCCCAGTGCTTTGGGTGTGGATTAGCTGAGCATAGTGGCACTCACCTGTAGCTCCAGCTACTTGGAAGGCCGAGGCTGAAAGATCCTGAACCCACAAGGTCGAGGCGGTGGTGAACTGTGACCATACCACTGCACTCTAACCTGGGTGACAGAGCGAGACCCTGACTCAAAAAACCAGAAAACTTAATATGGAAGTTTTCAGGTGTTTCTGGTCACCTAAGTCTGACCCTGATTCTTCCTTTTTAGCAGCTGTCGGGACACTGGTAATGGTGAGAAGGGTCCGCTTGTGTGTATGTTTGGCAAACCGGGCACAGTAACAGGTGGGATCGAGGCAGCGGTTCTGTTGGTGTGACCCGAATCCGCCTCAAACCTGGCCCAGGGGGCTTGTGCACTCGGGTCTCGGCTGGCAGCTCGCAGCTTTCCGAAGGGAGGGAGAGACACTGGCGCCGGCTGGCGCGCGCCGGCCAGCCTCCGCGCGTGGACTCTGGCCCGCCCCGCCGCCACTCCCACGCTCACTGTGCTGTCGTCTCCCCCTAGGTGGCAACCTGGACGCCGTGCACGACATCACCGTGGCCTACCCGCACAACGTGCCCCAGTCAGAGCGGCACCTGCTGCAGGGCGACTTCCCCGCTGAGATCCATTTCCACGTGCGCCGCTACCCGGTGGCTGCGCTGCCCGCCTCGGAGGAGGGGCTGCGGCTGTGGTGCCAACAGCGCTGGGCGGAGAAGGAAGGGCGGCTGCGCGCCTTCTACCAGGGCCCGCGGAGCTTTGGGGGCGCCGGGGCTGGGGCCGGGGCCGGGGCGGCCGCTGTGCCGCCATGCAAGTCGGAGCTGCGCGTGCTGCTGCTCAAGATGCTGTCCCTGCTCTACTGGACGCTGTTCAGCCCGGCCATGTGCCTGCTGCTCTACGGCTGCCGGCTGGCGCGCTGGTACTTCCTGGCCGCTGTGCTCGTGCTGGTGTTGCAGGAACGGCTGTTCGGCGGCCTGGAGGTCATCGAGCTGGCGTGCCACCGCCTCCTGCGCCGGCAGCCGCTGCTGGCCTCCAAGAAGAGCCAATGAGGGGGCGCCTGAGCTGCGGCCGCCTCGCAGAGCCCCAATCCCGCGCCGTTGCATGACCGCCTCCCGGGCTTCCCGCTGCCCTCCTCATCTGTTGGAGACGTTTTTTGCACATGACTTGGTGGGGAAAAGTGGCTACAGACGCGGTTTTTTAAGCCTCTGAATGTAATTTCGATGCTGTGTACAGTTGCAGGGAGCGATCGCTGTGAAATCACTCTGGCCAGAATATTATTGCATAATCATCAGGCTGTTGGCAGGTGAGGGCCACACGCTCCCCACGAGGCCCCTCCTGTTTCCTGGCAGGCTCTGCAGACCACAGGCAGGTCTGGAACTCATGGGCACAGCCCGGATCTCATGCTGCCACCAACCGCCCAGCCACCTTGGTGCGGTGAGCGCTGTCCTACCAGGTGCCCAGGAGGCGTGCCCAGGTTCCCTTCTGGGGTGCTCCTTCCACACCCGTCAGACCCAACTTGTCCATCCTTGAGATAAGGAACCGGAAATCCCTTGTCTCTAAACTGATCAAACGCTCCGCCAGGAAGCCCTCCGTGATCCGTCAAACCTTGTCTCAACCAACATGTCAGAGACGCCCTGTGCCCTTTTCTCGTGGAAGTCAGGCCTGGCTGTGTCTCAGGGCGCACCCGCTGGCTCTCCGCTCGGAAACCTCGTCTGGAATTGCAAAAGACAGGAAATAACAGAGTTCAGCTCGTTCTCCCACTCGGTCTTGCATGTGGCTTGCTGGCAGGTGCAGCTTTTTCTGGGTTAAAATAGTGTCCGTGGAGTCACACACTCTTACAGGAAGGCTTAGCAGAACATTCTGGATTGCATGAAGCTACACAGTCTTACAGGAAGGCTTAGCAGAACGTTCTGGATTGACTTGGAAGGCTGTCTTGGGAGATACTGTTCTACAGCCTGCCAGTACAGGAAGGTTGGGTGTTCCACATACGCATGGGTGTCGAACGTCTGCTATTCACACAGACAGGGCAGTGCTGCTTTATTCTAAACTCGTCGACCCTAAGAACCCTGATAAATTCTACTCTTAAAACCAGAATGAAAATGCAAAAATGAAGTTTTTAATGACAGCAAGTGATCTCTCCCTTCTTCCCAGCTGGGAGATTCCTCTCAGTGGTAAAACTTAAACCCACTTTGACCAGTTTGCCTGAATATCCTCATCATTTGGAGTCCATTGGAAGCCCCGCACGCCAGCAGCACAGACCCCCTCCGAGGTGAGCATGTGTGGCCGTCCTTCCACTCCACTGAGCCAGGCACTCCTTCCATCACATGAGAGGATGCTGGTCAGCTGCAGAACACATGAGGCAGTCGGAAGCCTTGAACCTTGAATCTGGCATGTCTACCTGTTGGCTGCCACCCAGACCCCACTCCGTGGTCATGCACGGGTATGTAGTCGTCGGGCTCCAGGGCCTTCTCTTTAATTCCAGCTTATCTCTGCTCCTCGGCAACTTGCCCGATGGCATCCTGCACCATGTGAAAGATGAACACTGGGCCACAATCACCAAGCAGGTCTTGAGAAAGCCTGGCTGGGACTGAGCACCGTGGGCAGGTTGCTGATTGAAAGACCGTTTGCTGGTGCCTCTACAAAACACGCAGCTGGGCTTAGCTGCATCCCCGAAGCTGCCGCGGAGCCTGCTGGGAGCTGCTAGTTTGTTCCTGTGTCATCTGCTCCAAGCCCAGCTGCTGGACGCCGTGATTTTAAGGCTCTTTTTTTGAAACACTTTTTCCCCCTTAATGAAAGGTGCTTCCCATCTAAGTTTCTCTGCG
>CAUYQG010135383.1:0-12916 GCA_963574415.1 Tarsius wallacei
TTGGTAGTGATTTATAATGTAATGGTTATAGAAATAAGTAAGTTTTGTATGGACATTAAGAAATGGTAATCATTAGAAAATGTTAGGAGTTTATAAAATTTACAGTTAATGTTTGGGATGATAATTTTTTAAGATAAAGCATTAAGAGAATTTATAGGTCATTGTATGTAGATAAAAAATGACATTCGGAGAAAACATTCAGGGTGAACAATAACATGTTCAATGTTGTAGTTCTGGAAAGTAAACAGCACGGTTCGAAGAAAAGGACAGACAGAACCCCATTAGGGTTGAAACAAAGATACATTGCCTTTCCGGTACATTTATTTGAAACTGATTGCCTTGAAAACGAAAAACATGTTTTTGTCTGAAGCCAAAATCTAGGGTATAAAAGAAATTGAAAAAGGCAATAAACCAGCATTTGTTCTGCTTGCAGCACAGTCAGTGTCCAAGTTTTTTCTCCAGCGCTGACGCCGTCCCTCCTTCAGGAAGCCCTGACCCGCTGGAGCTGGACTCCAGCAAAGGGTCTTTTGTCTGAGATTAAGATCGAAACTCCTACTTTCTTTTGTGTTCCATTCGCCTGAAAATTTATTTCCCATTCTTTTACTTTGAGTCTGTGAGTGTCCTTTCTAGTGAGGTTTGTCTCTTGAAGGCAATAATTTATTTCCTGGTGATATTTTATCCATTTTGCCATTCTATGTCTTTTCAGTGGTGCATTTAGTCCATTCACATTCATGCTAATTATTGAAATGTGAGAGTTGATCCCTATCATAAGGTTCTTACAGAGTTATTGTTGTTGTTCCTGTTTGTTTGTTGTCTTTCTTTTGGTTTTGGAGTTGGTTCATGTGTGATTTAAATCTTTTGCCTGTTCTCTTGTGAAGGACGTTGTTGTCCTTTTCCCTTTTCTTCTGTGTTCAATACTTTCTTAAGTGTTTCTTGTAGAGGCGGTCTGGTGGCAGCATAGTTATCCAAATAGGAAAAGAGGAAGTCAAGTTATCTATCTTTGCAGACGACATGATTGTGTACCTTGAAAACCCAAGAGAATTTGTCAAAAACCTCCTTGCACTGATAAAGGACTTTGGCAAAGTCTCAGGGTATAAAATAAATGTGCAAAAGACAATCGCATTTCTTTACACCAATAATAAACAAACAGAAACTCAAATAAAAAGCACAATTCCATTCACAATAGCCACAAAAAAATGAAATACCTCGGCATCTTCCTAACCAGAGACGTGAAAGACCTTTACAATGAAAACTCAAAACACTGCTCAAAGAAATCAAAGATGACACAAACAAGTAGAAAAATATCCCATGCTCATGGATTGGAAGAATCAACATTGTAAAGATGTCCATCTTACCTAAGTCAACCTACAGATTTAATGCAATACCCATGAAATTACCAGCCACATTCTTCTCATATCTAGAAAAAACAATACAGGAATTCATATGGAAACACAAACAACCAAGAATAACCAGAACAATCCTCAGAAAAAAAAAAAGGAGGGGGTATCACACTACCAGACTTTAAAATTTACTATAAAGCTACAATAATCAAAACAAGTTGGTATTGGTACAAGAACAGGCATCTAGACTAATGGAATAGAATTGAGATTCCAGAAGCAAAACCTCATTTTCTCAACCAACTCATCTTTGACAAAGTCTCCAACAACCACTAGGGACAGGACAATCTATTCAGCAAATGGTGCTGGGAAAACTGGCTGACCACATGCAGAAGATTCAACAAGACCCCTATCTATCCCCATACACAAAAATTAACTCTAATCAGAGTTAACTTTAGATCAGAGACCTAAATGTAAAACCTCAAATCATAAGAACTTTAGAAAATGCCGGAGACACCCTTATGGAAATTGGAACTGGCATCCAATTCCTGAGCAAAACCCAAAATGCACAGGCCATAAGAGATAAGATAGACAAGTGGGTCCTCATTAAACTGAGAAGCTTCTGCAAAACCAAAGAAACCATCAACAGAGCAGGGAAACAGCCCACAGACTGGGAAAAAGTATTTGCCAACTCCAGGTCTGACAAAGACCTAACATCTAGGATCTACAAGGAACTCAAACATGCTGAAAAGAAAAAAGACAAACAACCCCATTACAAAGTGGGCAAAAGACATGAACAGACACTTCTCAAAAGAAGACATATGAGTGGCCAACAGATACATGAAGAAATGTTCAACCTCACTAGTCATCAAGGAAATGCAAATTAAAACTACACTGAAATACCACCTAACTCCAGTCAGAATGGCCATTATCAATAACTCAAAAAATAACAGATGTTGGATAGGATGTGGTGAAATGGGGACACTTCTACACTGTTGATGGAAGTGTAAACTAGTGCAGCCTCTGTGGAAATCAGTGTGGCAATTCCTAAAAGCCTAAAAATCTACCTTCCATATGACCCTGCAATCCCCCTACTGGGAATATACCCTGGAGAACTCAAATCACTCTATAAAAAAGATACCTGCATATGTATGTTTATCACAGCATTGTTTACAATAGCAAGATCATGGAACCAACCATGCTGTCCATCAAAAGAGGACTGGATTAAAAAATGTGGTACATATACACAATGGAATATTGCACAGCCATAAAAAAGAACAAAATCATGAATTTCACAGCAACCTGGATGGAATTAGAGTTTATAATATTGAGTGATCTCTCACAGAAACAAAGATCTGAGTACCACATGTTCTCACTCATAAGTGGAGCTTGAACAACTATCGTAATACTATAAGAAAAGGATTGACAGTGGCAGGATACTATGGGAGGGGCAGGAAGGTGAAAGGAGGTGAGATTAATGGTAATTGATATCTCTCTGGGAATAGGGAGGCACACCTCATCAACAAGGGTACCTGCACAATGCATATTTGTATACCTAACCCTTAACTGTACCCCACAATTTTAAAATAAAAAATATGTAGTAAAAAGAAAAAGAAAAAAGAAAAATTTACCTACAAAAAAAAAAAGAAAGAAAATATTCCAGGCAATTGAGAAAGACGAAATTCTCTCCAAAACATTTTGCCAAGCTAACATCACACTGATAATCAAACCAGATAATGATTCAACAAAAAAAGCGAACTACAAACCAATATCCCTAATGAACACAGATGCAGAAATTCTCATCAAGAGTGCAGAAAATCATATCCAACAACAAATTTCAAAAATTATCCACCATGATGAAGTAGGCTTCATCCCTGTGATGCAGGGCTGGTTCAATCCACAAGACCATAAATGTAAATGCAATTAAATACATCAACAGACGTGAAAATAAGAACCACATGATTATATCAATAGATACTGGTCATATTGAATAGGGCCCATGTTATTCCAGTATGACCTCATCTTAACTAATTATACCTGCAATTTCCCAGTTTCAAAAAAAGGTCACATTCTGAGGCACTGGAGGTAAAAACTTTAACAAAGGAAATTTGGGGGAGAACATGATTTAACCCATGACAGTATATGTAATATATATATTTTTATACATATATACATATTTCTTTTGATCACTGGTGCCAGCATTATGAGAACAGTATGACAAAAACAACTAAGATGGTAGGCTCTCAGTTTGGATTGCCACTTTCTAGCTTGTGATTTGGGGCAAGCTACTTTCCTTCTGTATTCTAGCATCCTTGTTGGTAAACTTGGAACAATCATGGTTCCTACTCTTTTGAGTGGTTGCAAGGAGTAAAAGAGTTAGCATGCATGAAACACTTAACATGGCACCTGGAAGGTAGTGTGCTCTGGATACATTTTCTTTTCTTACGATAAATCTACCACCTTGCATTTAGGTGGAGTTCAGTTTATAAAGCATGTTCCTATATCTAAAATCACTTGTTCAACACAGAACCTTGTGAGTTAGGCTAGGTATTGAGATCTTCCTTTCCAAGGGATGGAGGTACAAAGGTATGGAAACATAACATAACTCATTCAAGAAAACCAAGTAGGTAGGTAATGAAAAAATAGTGGTAGAGCCCAGAGGATGTGACTGACTGCCAAGACTATTGTCATTAATCTACACCAGGTTGCATGGTTGAGCAGATTAAATTTAAATATTAAGAGATGACAGAAAAAAAAAGCCTCTCAGTTGACCATGACACGAAGCAAATTCTTAAGTCTGGTCAAACCCTGAGCAGAGAGAATACCATGACAGTATTACACTTATAGATGTGTGCCATCTTGTTTTTTTCTTCAGAAATCCAATCAGATGTTTTAGGTTCAGTTCCATTATATTTGTCTCTAATATGTTATTTCTGAAATCTTTAGAAAGAGGATGAGGGAAAATTGCATGAATTGCTCAGGCCTTCTGAAAATTATGGGAGGAAAAAAATGATGGCATTATGTTAGCTTTTGAAATTCACCCAGAAATGTAATAATTTCCTTCTTTCTTTCTTTCTTTTTTTTTTTTTTTTTTTTGGACACTCATGGAAAACATTAGTAACTAATTTTGAAATTGCTCTTCATTTGCAATTAGGACTCCTGTGGTGTCCAAGGAATCCAATTAAGGCTGGGAAGTCATTTAATGATATGGGAACCTATTCTGATCAAAATGAGATTGTATGAAGTTCACTGAAGATTAAGACTGAATAATGCTGAAGTGTGAAATCTTCAATTATGCATTCAGTCCTGAGAAAAGAGATGCCTTTTCACCAGATACTTGTGATGTTTCTCACCCTAGAAATATTGAATATAATGAATATAAACCCTCTGAGATTCCTGGAAAATGCAGTTCTAAACATGACTAAACAAGGTAGAATCAATTCACTATGGGTTTCCTACCAAGGTAACCCTCTGGTCTTTTATATTCATTTATTTCCATTTTTATTTTATATATTCTTGGAGTACAAATGCGTGTTTGTTACATGGATATATTGTGTAGTGGTGGGGACTGGGTCTCAGGCGGCCCATTCCCCAGAAAAAGATCATTGTACTCAATGGTGATTTCTGAGCCTTGACCCCCTCCGGTCCTCCTTCCTTACTGGTGTCCCAGTGTCTATTATTCCTATCTTTGTGGTCTTTGAGTTCCCGCATATGATGAGAACATGCAGTGTTTGATTTTCTGCTTCTGAGTCAGTACACTTAGGATGATGGTCTCTAGCCCATCCATGTCCCTGCAAATGATATGATTTTATTATTTTTTATGAGTACCTGGTTTTCTTTTTGTCATTTTGAAAGTATGATGAGGTGATGTGGAGCAACAGGGTAGAGTGACTAACACACAGAACCTGGGTTGGGATCCTTGCTTTGCTTCTCTTTCATTCTGGTCTAACTGGATGGATCTTACTCTCTCTGGGTCTCCGTTTCCTCCTCTATCAATGACATGACAGCAATAGTAGATTACTTACAGTACCTCAGCTTCCTGCTTCAATGATTCTATAGGTCTTGGAACAAAATAGTAGAATAGTCATTAGTCAGGCCTTTTCAATTTGGGATTTCTAAATCAACAAAGTTAAACAACAAACAAACACAAAGTCGAACATGACTTTCAGCTTTTGCTTTATCCAAGTAAAAACGCTTTAAACAATACTTTTATCTACAAAAATCATAATGACATTACATAAAGCAAAGGACAACTTAGGATCAAAACTAAAAATACAGGAAAGGTCATCTCTAATACGGAGAAAAAATTAATAAATTTGTGGCGACTCTAGGGCACGTGCATACATACACACCTACAATTGTCCCTTTTTTTCCACTTTTTGCATGTTCTATTTTTTTCATTTTAAAGATGTGGGGTACAATTTAAGATTAGGTACATAAATGGTCATCGTACAGGTGAAGTTTGGGCCTCTCATTGGTCCTCACTTCGCCTGGTTAGGGATCAGGTACCCTTATTGATGTTTTGTGCCCCTCTCCCCTCAATAGTGTCCCGCTATGCCAATCCCTTTCTTATAGCATTATGATAAATGTTTAGGGTCTGCTTATGAGTGAGAACATATGGTACTCAGTCATTTGTTTCTGTGATAGATCACTGAGTATGATGTTCTCTAAATCCATCTAAGTTGCTGCAGAATGCATAATTTTGTCCTTCTTTATAGCTGCATAATATTCCATCGTGTGTGTGTGTGTGTGTGTGTGTGTGTATCTCACATTTTAAAAATCAATCCACTTTCAACGAGCAGCACATGTGGTTCCATGTTTTTGCTATTGTGAGTAGTGCTGCAATAAATAGTGTGCAAATATCTTATTTGTAGAATGAGTTGAGTTCCTCTGGGTATATTCCCAGAAGGGAGGTTGCTGGGTTAGACGGAAAGTTGATTTTTAGATCTTTTAGGAATTGCCACACTGTTTTCCACAGAGGTTTTACTAGTTTATACCTCCACCAACATTGTAGAAGTGTTCCCTTTGCCCTGCATCCTCTCCAGCATCTGTTGTTTTTCGTTATTCATAATGGCCAGCCAGACTGGAGTTAAGTGGTATTTCAGTGTGGTATTGGTTTGCATTTCTTTGATGATTAGTGATGCTGAGCATTTTAAAAAATGTATTTGTTGACTGCTCGTATGTCTTCTTTTGAGAACGGTCTAGTCTTTTGCCCACTTTTTAATAGAGCTGTTTGGTTTTTTCTTTTCGGCACACTTGAGTTCCTTGTAGATCCTAGATGTTAGGCTTTTGTCAGATATATAGTAGGCAAATGTTTTTTCCCATTCTGTGGGCTGTCTCCCTGCTTTCTTGATGGTTTCTTTTGCTTTGCAGAAGTTTTCAGTTTAATGAGGTCTCACTTGTCAATTTTATGTCTTATGATGTGGGCTTTTGGGGTTTTGATCTCTGTAAGGGTGTCTCCTGCATTTTCTAAGATTCATATAGTTGAAGTTTTACATTCAGGTCTTTGATTCATTTAGAGTTGATTTTGTATATGGTTATAGGTAGAATGATAATTTTATCATGCAATAGAATTCATACACGCTTGTGGGTAACATCAGTAAAAGTAAAATTAACAAATTTATTAGAATTATCAAATTAAAATTGCACTCATATTTCAGAAAAAAATATGTTGGCAATCAATTTGCCTTGCACTTGCCAAAAGAAAAGAAAATAACCCAAAATACATGAGAGAAGTAAATTAGATGAGTCAGTTCAACATCAGTAGGTATCTATAGGCTGAAACACAAAATGATATCTGAATCTATTACAAAATTGTAATTACAGAAAAAATATGGGTTTAAAAAATTTGAAAGAAAAACAGCTAGTAGGAAAAAGATTGCAGGTACAAAATGAGACAAGTAGTCTAAGATTCTACTTAGTCCTCACTCTCCCAATAGAATCTTTTATGTGTTAGCTAGACTGGGCTAGGAAATGCTCATATAGCTGGTAAATATTATTTCTGGGTGTGTCTGTGGAGGTGTTTCTCCACAGAAGTGTTTGAATCTGTAGTGTGAGTAAAGAAGAATGCCCTCATCAATGTGGGCGGGTATCATCAAGGTGAAGCTCTGAATAGAACAAAAAGGCAGAGAACGGGCAGATTTGCTCTTTTTCCTTGGACTGGAACATCCATCTTTTCCTGCCCTTAGACATCACTGCTCCTGGTTCTCAGACTTTGGAGCTTGTGTTGGGATTACACTGTTGACTTTCATGGGAATCTGCAGATGGCAGATTATGGGACTTCTCAGCATCCATAATCACATGAACTAAAGTCCTCATAATAAATCTCTTTTTCTATATCTGTGTATATTCTCTTGGTTCTGTTTCTCCAGAGAACCCTGACTGGTATAACCTGGTAATAAAAGGAGATGCCTGTATGCATCTAATTTGAGCAAGAACCTACATGGAGTGAAAGCAGGAAACAATGGAAGAGAAAGTTGTTGCCTTCTTTTATTTATTTATGTATTTGTTTATTTATGTATTTGTTTATTATTTTGCAAAAATATCAAAATCCAAGTGTGTCTGATCACTTCTGGAGATGTTTTGATCTCACACTAATTCCAACTAAGATTAGCACAGTTAGTAAATCTTATATATGTAAAACTCCATTACTTCCTTTTTTTTCCCTGCCAATTAGTTGTCATTGCTGCCTGGAGGAAAAGGTGTCCTCCTTTTCCAGTTCTGATGCTGGGTTTGAGTCAGAGCTCCTCAAGCCACCAAGGGAAATGGCTTTTTTTGCTCCAAGTATGGCTCAGAGGATGATGTCTGCACAGATGGGGAAGTAGAACTGGGAGTCAATAGTAAAGAGTGGCCTTCACCATTCAAAAAGGAACTTTGCTCTTTGCCTTGTTCGTTAAGTCAATCACATTAAGTTGGCGGTCAACGTAGGAGTGGCACCATTCCAAGCATTGTGGATACAGCAATAAATAAATCAGGGTCCTGAAACTGTGAAACTCCCAGTGAATGGGTGTGAGTAGAGATCAGTTTATAATTACAATGTAGAGAGAGAGGTTGTCATACTGGAAAGGAAAATGACCTTGGTAATGCATAATCCTTATTATATTGTTGCCTGTGGTGGCAGTAGTGGAACAGAGGGATGTTCCAGATGCTCAGGTGTGTGTGCACGGTGTATTCCAAGAATGGTAAGCAATGAAGTCTAGCAGGTGCATTCAATAATATTCTATTAGTGAAAGGAGGGAGGGAGTCTAGAAATACTGATATTGGGAAACAAGAGATGGCATTTTGCATGAGTTGCTAGCATGGGATGATTGAGGTGAAAGAAAAGTGAATTTCCTGAAAAGTTGCTTTACTTTCTGCTACATGATCCAGAATGCACCCACACAGAAACTTCCCTTTGTGTGCTGTTGGAACCCTCCCTCTGGTGGATCCATTTCACCAATTCTATGGTTTGAGGAAGCAGATTACACCCAGGATGCCTGACATCGCATCTCCCAAGCTCTGACTTTCCATTCTAACTTTGGTGAAGGTGTTTTGTGGTTGTCTATTATTCCCTTTCAGAATTCCTGGCAAATTCTAAACTAGGGGCAGTTTTATTTATTTATTTATTTATTTATTTATTTATTTGCTATCTGTTTTGGTTTTCCCATGAGCTAGAATCCAGGATCTCAGCAATCCTCAGCACAACTTATTTCTATGAGATTTTGAGCAGGGCTTTAACATATCACATCCCAACTCCACTGGACTCTGACTGAACTTTTTGCTATGAGGTGGCCACCCTATGAATAACTTTCAAAACCACTCCTCTTTTCCTTTGCTACCCTTTCTCAGCAGACAGGAATCACTACCACAAAGAACACATGGGTATTATCACCCAATATGAAATCTTACAAGGCCTCGGCATGAAAATTCTCTTGTGCTTGTTTGAATCAACTTCTTTAGTCACAGAACCTGGATCAGTTTTGCTACTTTCAATTCAAACACAATGCATTAATCATTTTTATAACATCCCTGATAACAAGCATGCCTTGTTTGGACACCTTTGCAAACAATAAGCTCACTACTTCAGAAAGCAGCTTGTTCCCCATAAATTTAACACCAGTTAGTAAAAACTACTTTCCCGTATTCAAATAAAATCTGCTTTCTGGTAACTCTCATCCTAGCTCCTCTTTTTTGAGTATCAGAAAATTTATATCCCCTTCCACATACTATCTCTTTACATATTTAAAATGAACAGTAAAGAAGGCAGTCGTCAATGCAATACCCATCAAATTACCAGCAACATTCTTCTCAGACCTAGAAAAAACAACACAGGAATTCATATGGAAACACAAACGACCAAGAATAACCATAAAAATCCTCAGCAAAAAAAACAAAGCAGGTGGTATCGCACTACCAGACTTCAAACTTTACTATAAAGCTACAATCATCAAAACAGCTTGGTATTGGTACAGGAACAGACATATAGACCAATGGAATAGAATTGAGATTCCAGAAGGAAAACCTCAATTTCTCAACCAACTCATCTTCGACAAAGCCTCCACCACCTACCACTGGGGAAAGGAGAACCTATTCAGTAAATGGTGCTGGGAAAACTGACTGACCACATGCAGAAGATTCAAACAAGATCCCTATCTATCTCCATACACAAAAATTAACTCTAAATGGATCAGAGACCAATGTAAAACCTCAAACCATAAGAACCTTAGAAAAATGCAGGACACACCCTCATGGAAATTGGAACTGGCATCCAATTGGTATTGGAATGTAAACCTGGGTCAGAATTCAAGGCTCACATTGTTCCCTTACACCACCTCCACCATGGCGCCTTGATTGCAAACCCCTTCCCAGTGGACCAAGATTACTCAGACAGCTCATCTAGTCCTCATGATCCTGGGATATAAGCACATGACACTGATTTGGTGAATGAGAAAACTGAGACTCAGAGGGTGCTGCTGGGGCTGTTGAAAACCAGCGCCTATTAAGCCTTGATAATTTCTTACTCATCTCAAAGACATTTGACTTCCTGGGAAAATGGTGTTCATGAGAAAATTTAATCTTCCACATTCTAATCAACAATGTTCTATTTGTATCATTACAGATTTTTAAAACCTTGATCTAAGCAATATGTGTTCACTACATATGCTTTACTTTGTCTTACTTTATTTCTAACATAATTTTACTTCATAAGCACAGGGACATGTCAGTGAAGTGACATACTTGCCACTGACTATTTGAATATAGTTTCCTGTCTTATCACTCAGGCTAGTTCCCTAATACTGAGCAGTTGAGATGGTCCAATGAACACAACTTCATTTTTTTCCTTTTGGTTTTTATTTGAGATCTATCAGTCCTTTCAGGCTGCTATAACAAAATACCATAGAATGGGTGGCTTATACATAACAGAAAAGTATTTCTCATGGTCCAAGAACAAGGTGCTGGCAGAATTGGTGTCTGGTGAGGGTCTGCTTCCTTGTAGACTGTCGTCTTCTCACTCTAACCTCATATGGTAGAAGGCACTCACTACTGGTCGTTTTTGCTAAGGGCATCAATCCCGATCATGAGGGCTGATGAGAATTTCAGGGTAGGAATTGGAGTGGGGGGACAAAACCATGCTGACAAGAACATTCTTTCCCTGGCCCCCAAAATGTCTGTCCTCCTCATATGCAAAACACATTCATTTCATCTCAATAGCTCCCCAAATCTTAACTCATTCTAGCATCAACTCAAAAGTCTAAAGTCTCATCTAAATAGCACCTAAATCAGATGTGGGTGAGACATTCATTCTGAGGCAAATTGCTCTCCAGTAGTTCTTATACTGGTTTTTCATGGGCTTAGTCCTGTGACTGTGGTCAGTTACAGATTTAAGAGGGTCACTCCATGTCTGGAACCTCAGACAGCTAGGACAGTTGAGACTCTATCTCCATATGACATTCCATTCTGGGCTTTATCACAGTATTATGTTCTCAGAGTACCAAGAGGAGAAGAGCAAAAGCTGCAAAGGATGTTGAGATCTGGGCTTAGAAGTTGGACAGCATTACTTCTGCCACATTCTACTGGGCAAAATAAGCACAAAGTTCAGCCTAGATTAAGGGATGGGGGAATAAACGCTACCCTACCTCTTTTCAAGAAAGATTTGCAAATAATTTTTGGTCATTTTTTAAAATCCACTAAGTTCACCCTCTGGCAATCATGATTTACATTCTTCACATATACAAAATACACTCAAGACCTCCCAAGACCTATAAAGTCTTATCTAATGATCTTTGATCAGGTTCAAAGTCCATGATTTTATGATCTGCCATCTGGTCCAGAAATATATAAAGTTTCTAATGTGGTTCCAGAGATGAGGTTTGCCATCCAACCTATTAAATCCTGACCCTTTAAAAAAATTCATCTAAATTTTCCTTGCAAATTAAACCATACACCCAACATACAATGTTGAAACAGGGACAGGGGAACCCTGATAAATATCTCCATTCAAAAAAGAGAGTAACAGGAGGCAATAGCTGTAATTGATCTGTAGTAATTCTGAAATATATCTGAGTACATATTGTCAAGTTTCCCTACTCAAGCAGGCAGGATTCTTTCAATTAGGGCCTGGCTCTGCTCTTAACACAACTCTCTGAGTCCTTGATTCTGTTTTCTGAAGTGTCTTTTCATTTTGAAAAGAAAAGGTCTATGTTTGCATCTGGGTAGCTTTCTCAGTCTGTAGAAAGTTGAGAACCCAGTGGTCTTTTCATATTTAAACTGTTACTACAATCTGATATAACTCATTTAAAAACGATGGGTTTTCTATGTATCTTATTATTGTGTCCTCTGTTAGACAAAATGTATGCCCACAATTCTTTCTGCCACAGGTCTTTCTCTACACTAATGTTCTCTCTGCACTTATGTTGCAATAGAAATAAAATGTGAGCCACAGGTGTGAGTCATATATGAATTTTTTGAAATGCTACAGCTACATTTTTTTCAAAACAGTAAAAAGAAAGAGAAGAAATTTTAAAAACATATTTTATTGGCCCAAAATATCTAAAAACATTAGCATGTCAACATTCAGTCAATATAGAAATTATTAATAAGATCTTTTTAATTTTTTCATACTAAGCTTTTGAAACCCAGCATGGATTTTACACTTAAAACGCATCTCAATTTGGACAAGCCACATTTCATGTGCCCAATAGCTACATGTGGTTAGTGGTTACCATACTGGGCAGCCCAGTTCTAGATTACTCAGATGTTTGGGGATTAGGCTTCTATGAATCTTGGAAGCCCTTTTTTCCAGTTGAGAAGGTCTACTCAGCACTTTCTAAAGTCTTTCTGAATCCTTAAAAAAGGGTCTTACCGCCCTATTCTCGATGAATCTTTACCCCAAGACCATTTCTTGCTTTGAGAATCCTTTGCCAGCTGGAGAAAATGGAAATGAAGAATGGTTTAACTTTCCATCCTAGCAAGTCATTGGCCCTTCTCATTTTCCCTATATTCTACTTGTAAACTAAATGATTCCTGAAAAAAAAAAACCACCAAAAAACTCATCGTTTTTAAATGAGTTATATCAGATTGTAGTAACAGTTTAAATATGA